>JAQOTC010000201.1:0-29645 GCA_028554615.1 Rallus crepitans
GGAAGGAAGAAAGAGGGGGAAAAAGGGGGGGGGAAGAAGGAAGAAGGAAGAAAGAGGGGGAAAAAGGGGGGGGGAAAGAAGGAAGGAAGGAAGAAAGAGGGGGAAAAAGGGGGGGGGAAGAAGGAAGGAAGGAAAGGGGGGAAAGGAGAAGGAAGAAGGGAAAAAGGGGGGGAAGGAAGGAAGGAAGAAGGGGGGAAGAAAGCAACATTTTTCCAATTCTTCTGTTCATCCTGGGAAGGGGAGGGGGGAGGTGGGTGGGAGGAGGGTGAGCCAAGGACAGTTGAGTATTTCTCTAGCCAAGCCCTCACCAGAGCAGGGTGCAGACCTGGCTGGGGCCGAGCCCTGTTGCTAAGGGTTACACCAAGGCAAGAACAAACAAACTTACACTCACACAGCCACAAGTTCAGTGTTTTAATTCATGCCAGAAAAACATGCAAAACCCAGCGCCTCTGCGGGTCCTTCGGCAGAGCCACCCCGGGCAGGGAGAGCCCAGCACCCTGCACCCAGCACCCTGCCCCTGGCTGGGCTTCAGCACGGCCCCCATGGGTGAAACTCAGCCAGGGAGGATGTCCTGGGGATGGAGGGGTGGAGGGATGGATGGATGAAGGGATGGAAGGATGGATGGAGGCAGCGTGGGTTCACAGTCCGGGGGTGGCTGAGGGAGGGATGCTGGCAGCCCCAGGGGGAGCAGGCTGGGGCCGGGTGCCTTGTCCGTACAGCAAACCAAGAGGAGTCCCAAGAGAGGAGCCACTGGTCCCTGGCACAGCCCTGCCCCCGGGGAGGGCAGGGAGGAGGGACACCACCCCAGGAGACAGGCTGCAGGAGAAGAGCAGGGTGGGGGGGGGGTGAGAGGGGCTGGCTGGACCCGCTGCCCCAGCAGCACCCGCAGCCCTTCCCCCACCCACCCGAGGGCTCCATCACCCAACCCCATCCTTGGTGGGGGGGGGGAACATGACATGAGGGGTGAGCCCTACATCCCAGCCCTCCTCCCCCAGGAGGGCCAAGCAAGCCAGGGGCCCAGCTCAGAGTCATTAATTACTTACTAATGAACTAACAAAACTGACGAGACTTCCATCCTTGCTGGGTGGCTTCAGAGGGAGGGTACCAGCGCATCTGGAAGAGAAAGCCAGGCCCAGAGGGCTGTGAGCCAGGACCACCCCAGCCAGACCCAGGACCTGCAGCTCCTCTGGGGCTCTGTACAAGGTCCCCCCCAGAGCAAAGGCACCTCCAGTGTGGGAGAGGAGGCTCCAAGGTGAGCCCCACACACCACCACTCAGGTAGCACCCCGAGCCGGGGCCACGCCGTGCCTGGCAAGGACAGGCTCAGGCTCACCAGGGACCGGGACCTGGCCAGGTTCTCCACCCCTGAAGGGGCACAGCAGGAGCCCACCTCCCTGAAGACCCCACCTCAGACATCTCAAGTCCTTTTTCTGGCTGCTGGCATAAGATGCCTGACAGCCCTGAAAGCCACAGCCATGCCTGGCACCCGCCCGCTGCCACACACAGACCCCCACCCTTCAAGCTAGGGGAGACCCTCACCACCAAGCTGCCTAGGAAGCTGACTGCCTGTGTGAGTGGGGGTGATGGGGGACAATGTCTGTCCCCCCCACCCCCAAACACGCTCCCACTCACCTGCACACCCCAGGTTTCCATCCCTCTCCCCGCTCAGGCTCTGGCAGGGTGGATGGGGCTCACTTTGGGCACGCAGCACCCCAAGGTGGCAGCCACCCTGACCCTCAGCCAGCAGAAGGAGGCATCTCAAGACCACCCCACCACAGAAGAGACCAACAAAGCAGCTTTCTAAGCCACAACCCTGCCATCAGAAGAGGCTCATGGCAGACCACACCATGGGGAGAACTTCGTGGAGCTGCAAACTAGCAAAGGCTTGGGGGGTTCCTTGGCAGGTGGTGACACAGCCACCCCTGAGGCATGCTCCTGGCTGAGGAAGGACCTACCAGCAGGTATGGGAACAGTATCCAAGCAGACACTTCCCAGCCTGTCCATGGAGGCAGCAAGCTGGCAACCTCTGGTAGAACACCATCAGCCACCCAGATGCTGCTGCTGGGTCTGCAGGAGCAGCACAGGGGGCTGGGCTGAGTTACCTGCTTCACACTGGGAGGAGACCCTGTGCCACCCCCCTGAGCATGGGGCCAGCAGTGAGCAGAGCTCCATCTTGCCACTGTTCACACTGGGAACCAGAAGGGAACTGGTGGGAGGAGAACACAGCCCCCAGCATGGACAGGCACCAAGAGCAGCTGGTGTGCTCAGGGCTCTGGGTGCCACTTTGCTCCAAGATGGGCAGAGAAGAGGCAGAAGGGCTCCTCCAGCCCAGCATGAGCATCCCAGCAGTGTTGTCCTCATGCCTGGCCAGATGTCCCCCTCCCAAGCACCTGCACCACTCCAAGGCCAAAGAAAAGCACCTCAGCATTCCCAGACCAGCTCCAGCCCCTGGAAGCAGGGTCCCAGCTCAGCTGGGCAGAGGAAGAGCTGCAGCCAGAGGAGCTCCCTTGGCAGAGGTTTTATGGCACCCTGCAAGCACACAGGGGACACCAAGGAAGGAGCTCCAGGCTGAGATGGTGGCTGGCAGTGGTGGTGGGGAAACAGGAGCTGGATGTTCTCCACCCAGGCTGACACGCACAACAGGAGCCTTGCTGGGGAGTTACCCAGGAGTGGGGACACCAGAGCCATGTCCCCAGCCTCAGCTGCACGAGGCCTCCAGTAGCTCCACACAGGTCTTCAGGTGAGGCAGAGCTGAAGACCAGGATGCCCAGAAACTCAGTGGCTACTCTAAGCTAGGCCCATCCCCAGAGGTCCCTCAGAAGCCTACTCCCTTCACCCCTGGATGAACAGGGACACCCCATCGGGGTGCAGAGCCAGAAGCTTGGTGTTGGTGACTCCTCAGCAAGCAGCCTGATGCTGCAGCCTCCTCCCAGGAGCTGGAGGCAACAGTGAGCACACCCCCCCCCAGAAAGCCAAGTCCTCCCTCCACCAGCGCTGGGACCATGAGGCTGAGCAGCACCAAGCAGGAGCTGGGGGACCTCAGCCCCCTCCCTCCTGTGGGGAGGAGCCCCACACGCCTGCAGAAGCCTGTGCTGATGGGGGGGGGGGGGGTGTCCCCATTGGGTGGGATCCACTGGATCCCAGGCTCCTGCTCAGGCACCAGCACCACACCCCAGGTCCCTGCCTGTTGCCATGCCCGGGCTCCTTGCCTGACACCTTCAAGCTCCAAGGTGGTGCCCACCACACCAGGTCCCAGCTGGCCCCACAGCTCCCTCCAGGAGCCAGCAGGCAGGTGTCCCCCCCCTGCTCAGCCCAGGGCACAGGCCTTACTGGGACCCATCTTGTGCCAGGCCTGAAGAGCTCCTTGGGTGCCACACACACCCAGGGTGCCCAAGGTGACCCAAACTCAGCTGCACCCAGCTGCTCAGCCTGGAGCCTCCCCAGCTGCCTCCTGGCACTGACCCCAGCCAGGACAGCCCCACCACGGGCAGTGGCATCACCCACACCTTCTGCAGCTGCCATGCAAGGACCCCCAGCCCCACAGCCAGGAGGTGCTTGCTCAGCAGAGCCACATCTCAGCAGCCAGCTGTCCTCTTCCCAGGCAGAGTGTCCCACTCCAGCACCCCTCCCCTCCACAGCTGGAAGTAGTTTCCTCCACAGGAAACTCCCCCTCTTCCTTGGAGCCACCTCCAGCCCAGCCAGGCTCAGCCCAGCTGTGCACAGCAGCTGCACAGGACCAACACCACCCCCATCACCACCACCACCCTGCTTCCCTATGTCTGGGGGCTCTTCCTCCCCTCCTCAGGGGTCTGCCCCACACACACCACAACCCCAAAGCCAGGCCAGATCCTCCAGCACCTCCAGCTTCAACACAAGTCCTGGCTGTTCCTCCCAAAACACAGGCTGGTCATGCTTGGTCACTGGCCAACCTCCGCTTCCCAGGGACCACCTCTCCTCACCCTCCTCCCACAGATGCTCCTAGGTGCAAACCCCACAAGCCCAACCTGTCACTGTCCCACCTGGAAGTCACCCAGCTCTGCAGCCAAAGCAGCCCAGCCTGGAGACTGGTGGGAGCTCGTGCAGATGCTCTGACACGTCCAGGGAACACCACTCCAGGCCTTTCAGCCCATGGAAAGATTAAGGGCTTGATGGGATGAGGTAGGAACAACCCCTGGCTAGGAGGGATGGTTCCAAAACCAGCAGAAGGCACAGGAAGAACCAGGCACGAAGCAGCAGCTGGCCAAGAGGACCTTCTTGTGGGACAGTGGCACCTGCCAAGGCAGTTTTCTTCAGCCCCTCAAAGTGCCTCAGGCATGTTGCTCCTGCCAGGGAGCAGAGAGGCTCTGCAGATGGAGGTGGGCTCTCACAGACACGTCTGGAAGAGGAGACCAGGTCCACAAGGCACCATGTAGGAGCGTCCCAAGAGGGCTGCAGCTCAACCAGCCAAGTCAGAGCGCTTCCCTGTAGGGAGGAAGCTTCTCAGAGGGCTTCTGGAGGATCCATTCTCTCCCAAAACGCTGTGTCTGTGGAGGAGGGAGCTGAGGACGAGTGGATGGAGAAGTCCAGCACTGGGTGAGGGAAGTGGAGCAAGGAAGGCTTTTACTGGAAGAGCCAGAGCTGTTTCCAGGCCTGCATTAGCTCACAATTGGAAGGGACTCTGGCCACACCACCACAAACATCTACTGCTCACCAGCCCTCAGGGACCAGCTGGGAATCACCAGCCATCTGCAGCCAGCCTTGTGCTGCTGGGCTCCACGTTCATCCTGGACATCAGCTGGAGAAGAGGAATCCCTGTCTCCACCTGCCACCTTCCCCAGGTGAGACACACAGAAGTGAAGAGCTTCTCCCCTGCTGCAGCAGGACACCCAGACCCACCTTGTCTGCTCATCTCTGTTCTCCAGTCAGCTCCAGCACCTTGTGAAGCTCAGAACCTTCTCCACAACTGGTGGTGGCCTGGCCACCAGGAAGGCTCCCTGTGCAGGCAGGGACAGGGAACCCCTGCGTGCTCCTAGGAGCTGGTAGAACCTCAACCAGCACTTCCAAGAGCTGCATCCAGTCACCAGCTGCTGCTGTGCATCATCAATGGCACTGCTGAGCACCCCTCACTCTGGGAAGCCACAAGCACATGATGGCCACCATCATCCCCCAGGCTGATGGGATCACAGCTGATGGGAACATGACCCAAGGACAGCCTGATGAGGACACCAGCATCATCCAGGAGCACTCTCTGGACACGCTTCCAGCTCCAGCAGCGGGCACTTCTCCCAAGACACCTGTTTCCAGGGTCCCTCAGAGGGCTGGGTGAGGGCACAAGCACCCACACAACAGTGTGCTCTACAAGCAGCTTGGTCCACCACCCAGAAGAGCCTGGCTGCACACCTCTCCCCACACAGCTCTGACAAAGAGCTGGGGGACAAGGACACTGCATCACACCACGTTGAAGACCACCCAGAAGATCCAGCCTGGTGCTCAGAAGGGGCATTTCAGCAGGGATCCATCCTTCACCCCGTGCCCCCAGGCCTTGAGGCAGTCGGGGAGTCACTTCTGACACCATCCAGGTCACCCAGCAGGTGGGATTTGGTGGGACAGCTGCTTGGCAGGTACCTGGATGAGCATCTCCTGCCCTTTCCTCTCACTAGAAGGGAATGGCCAGCTGGGAGAGCTCACCAGCACTGAGTCACCAGAGTTTGGGATGACCTCAGAGCCACAAAGGTCTTGAGGAGTGTTCCACACCTCCAGGAAGCCTGGGGCTGGCCAGAAAAAGGAACCCCAGCATCTCCTGCATAGGATTCCCACCAGACAGACAAGAAGATACTGGGCACAGGTACCAGTATCGTTCTCTCCAGCCTCCTGTCCCAGGGAGGCTCTGTCCCAGCTCAGGTGCTGCACCATGAAGCCCAGGAGGAGGTTTTGCAGATGGGACCATGAATTCAGCAGTGCACAAAGGCTGACTGATCCCTCTTGATCCAGATCTTCAGGGCTCAGCCAAGCTGGTGGCACCCACGTGGTCACACCCCTGCCAGACAGCAGCATCCCAACAAGGGGCAGTGTTTGAGGAGATGCACAGCACCTGAGCCCACCCCAGAAGATCCTCCCCACATCCCCAGATCTCTAGCACCAGGTCACAGCCACCAGGATCTGCCTCACATCCATCCCCAACCACCACCACCATCACTCAGGAGATCCAACCTGCTCCAAGCCAGCCCAGGCAACAAATGGGAGGGAGAGGGGGTTTTTGGAGCAGTGACCTCCCCTTCCATGGATGGGCTCTGCCTCAACTCAGAGCTGGGAAGCCTCAGGGTCCTGCTGGGCTCTTGTACCACCATAGCCATAATCCAGGGCTGCTCCTTCCACCCACTCCTTGCTTGGGCAGGTCCTGGTTTCCAAGGCCCACGTGTTCCACCGTCTCCTCACAGCCTCCAGACGGTGCCACAGCAGCAACAACATGGAGGCCCTGAGTGCACCTCGGGCAGCCCATCCCCAAAACATCAGGTATCTGTGAGGTATCTTGGAGGCATCTATCAGTGTCCCAGACTCTGGGTATCCAACGCATCCACTGAGTCTTCTACAAGCACCACGTGGCAGCTGCCACCACCAGCCTCACCCATGTTCTTGTGACCCTGCACCCAGCCCCTGCTTTCCACAGCAGGGTCCTGCCCTCAGCTGGGATCATCTCTCTGCAGAAGAGCTCCCAAGAACATCTGGTACCTCCTACCACCCACTGAGCCTGGCTCAGGGGCACTCCAAATCCAGTGGTTTGCCATTGGCAGCACAACCCAACTCCATCACACAAGCAACAGCCCAAACTGTTCACCAGGTCCAAGGGGAACGAGAAGAGCTGTGTCACTGCCACCACGCTTGCATCAAGCCCTCCCCATCTCCCCAGGAGACCCACATCTCGGCACCTCAGAGTCCTCCCCAGGGAAAGCCACACCTGGGACCTCT
Source organism: Rallus crepitans (assembly GCA_028554615.1). Lineage (NCBI taxonomy): Eukaryota > Metazoa > Chordata > Aves > Gruiformes > Rallidae > Rallus > Rallus crepitans. The sequence continues at coordinate 6,945 of JAQOTC010000201.1, forward strand.
GCCCACTCCTTTCCCCAACACCACTACCATACAGAAGGTGGGGAAAAGAAAAACCCCACCCAGAACCACTGCAAGAAGTCTACCAGGACTTGACATCTTCAGAGGTGACCACAAGCAGGCATCCTCCCTGCCAGCCAGCCCCAGGCCACCTTCCCAAGCTCCCAGTTTCCTACACCCCTCCCCATCACTCCCAGGCTGCCGAGCCCTTTGGTTACAGCTCATGAGACCCGTGTCCTGCCTGGAATGTCAGGCTGGAAGAGATGAACCAAGCTCCAGGTAGGAACTTGCTCCATGTCCAGCAACTGGAGAAGAAAGAGGTGAGATTAGACCCCTGGCAAGGACGGGGTCTGGCCCGAAAGGCGCTTCTGGAACAAAGTGACTGGCAAGTGCTGTTGTCTAAGGTGCCCACTAGAATTTAGTCGTGTGCTGGCGCTACCACGTCACTCACCTCCCCCACCGTGTGCCAGGAGTGAGGTCAAGGTGTATTTCTGGTTGCCCTCCAAAGGTTGTGGTCGGGGAGAAACCGGGTTCCTTCCGCGCCGAGCGGCAGGGTTGTGTCTGCCCTGGCTCAACCAGGCTGCTTCCCCCACCCCCGGGTAGGGCCTGGCCTGGCTGAGCCCGGCTCAGCTGGGAGGAGCTGATGTCAGACGGTGCCATGCTGTGTGCGCCATGTCATGTGCTGCCAAGTTGGAGATGTGGGTTAGAAAGAAGGGCCTGGTATCTCATTCCCCAGGCTCTGGTGGGTGGGTAGCGTGAGGCCCATGCACTGGGTTGCCAAGGAGATAATGGGCTACAGAGATGGGCAGAAGCTTGCAAATCCCCATGGTGCACCTTGGAGGAGAGATGGTTACCTTACCAGTCTTTCCAGAGGTGGCTGGCATCATGCTTAACACTTGTAGGAATGGAGCTGTGGGACAGCCACTCCACTAGCTGCAATAAGGCATCGCTAGGGCGTCCCACCGCCAGGGACAGCTCTGAGCTTCAGGGCTGGCCTGCGCTGGCATCGTGGCTGGAGGTCACTAGGGACATCAAAGGAGGGGGGTTGAGAGAGGGTGGGAGGGATGGAAGGCACACGGGACAATCTGAAAATCAGCAGAGGCCCCAGAGGCTCTTGGGGCAGGGTCAGTGCCCTTCTACAACAGCCTGAGGCCTGCCAGGAGCGTCCCCGCAGCACAGCAACTGGGCCGGTGCTGGGAGCACCAGCCTGAGGCCTCCACTGCCAGCAGCATCCCCGCAGCACAGCAACTGGGCCATACTGGGAGCACCAGCCTGAGGCCTCCACTGCCAGGAGTGTCCCCACAGCACAGCCACTGGGCCAGTGCTGGGAGCACCAGCCTGAGGCCTCCACTGCCAGCAGCTTACCAGCAGCTCCCGGCCCAGCCTCACGCCATCTCATCACTCCTGCCACCCTCTGGGCAGCTCTTCAGAGGAGGTTACTGGGGTGCACTGCAGGGGGTGGCCACCTCCTCTCCCACCTGCTACTGGAACTTGGACACAGAGCTGCAACAGGACGAGCACTTTGGGCTTAAATCATAGACTGGTCTGGGTTGGAAGGGACCCCAAGGGTCACAGAGCTCCAAGCCCCTGCCACAGGCAGGGACACCAACCTCCAGGCCTGGAGCTACACAAGGTTGCCCAGGGCCCCAGCCAACCTGGCCTTCAACACCCCCAGGGACGGGGCACCCACCCCCTCTCTGGGCAGCCCCTGCCAGCCCCTCCCCACTCTCTCTGCACAGAGCTTCCCCCTAAGATCTCCTCTCCCCCTTCCCTCCTCCAGCTTCACCCCCTCCCCCTTGTCCTGCCCCTGGCTGCCCTTGAACAAGCTGATTCCCCTCCTGTGTCTCTGCTCCCTTCAGGGACTGGCAGGCTGCAATGGGGTCCCCCCCAGAAGCAGCCTTCTCTTCTCCAGGCTGACCCAGCCCAGCTCCCCCAGCCTAGAACTTTTGCCAGGAGCTCTCAGCTCCAGCTTCATGCCAGCTCCAGGACACCAAAGCTGCTGCAGCTCCAGCCCTCCCCCATGAACATCCTCCAGCCAACACCAGCCTCAGGAGGAAGAGCTGCAGCCACCCTGGAGAACAACCCTCATGCCCACCACAGCGCCAGCAAGGCCAACCAGCCCCTGCCAGCGAGGGGAGGGCTCAGCACACCAAGACCAAGGTTACAGCTTTTAGCCTGGGTTGTGAGCAAAAGTCACCTCAGGGACTTGCTCCACCCTGGCCTGGCTCTGCAAGGGACAGGGCTCTGGCTCAGGGAGTGGGCCACTCCAGCCTGCCAGCCTGAGTAATGGTTAACCCTGTAAAACTTGATAGGTAACATATACTGCCCTGGAATGTCTCCTGCCAGGTGACCGCCGGCCCCGGCGTGGTGCAGCAAGGAGCAGCTCTAACTGCTCAGCCAGCCTGCTCCTCCTCTGAGGAGAGCTGGGTCCTGACATGGACACAGCCTTAGGGGCTGGCTCCCTGAGGAACGGGGGCACATCACTTAGGATGGGAGCCCTGCCTATGCAGGGAGCACCCTGGAGCCTCAGCATCGTTCTTCAGACCAAGGGACCTCTTCAAAAGCTAAGCTGTCTGTCCAGAAGAAGTAGCTTGCCAGTCAGAGGGCAGGAACCCTAAGACCCCAGAGGTAGAAGATCTGGCTGAAGGCCTCCCTTGATACCCTCTGGTTCAGGGGAGCAGAGCTTTTCCTCCCCCATCATAAGCCATAAAGTTCTGGCATCTACCCCTTATGCTCAGGTTACCCCACTGATGACCAGCTCTGAGTGACCTGCAGTCAAGGCTCCAGCTCTCTCAGCCAGTCCAGAGATTTGCTGGGTTTTCTCCAATTCCTGGCCCTCCCTGCCAGGGGCAATGCAGCTGGCAACAGCCCTTGGCTCCACCAACCCTGCACACAAAGGGTAGAGTAGGGAAGGGAAGACATCTGCTCTCCTGGGCTGCCCAGGAGCAGAGCACATCCCTGATGCTCCTGTAGCTGTGGGCACCATTAATAACTTTTGGAGAACACCAGCAAGCACAACCCTCCCAGTGAAGGGCCAACCTACTTGAAAGAGCAGCCTGGCTCTGGAAGACCTTAGAAGAACGAGCCAGAGCCTGGTCCTGCCTTTGGCCACACATACATTGGCCATTCTTGCCTACTCTGCAGGAGGTTCAGCCCCACGCTAGCTAGCCAGCAGGAGGGCAGAAGCAGCAGAGGCCTGCAAGATGTGAGGGTCAGGATGGACAACCCAACACAGGCCAGAACCCTGCACCCACGCAGTGCCTCCACATCCCATTTGGGAAACAAGCTGGGCAGTTACAGTCAAGACACTTGCAAGAGGATGGTCCTGAGGCCAGCTGGGCTGGCCACCCATGGACAAGGTGACAGGACGTGGCTTCTCTTCAACTTAAAGAGGCAGGAGTAGATCCAAGCCCCCTGCTTGGCAGGGCAGGGTTAAGCCCTGATGCTGTGGGGGTCTAAGCCCAGGGTCCCCCATGGCAGAGACCAAAGCAGGCAGAGCACCCCTGGCTGGGGACACGGCTCAGGGCAGGGATGGTGGCTCCAGGCTTGCCTGTGCTCCACACAGAGCCCCTTAACCTGGACCAGGGACACTACTCTGTCTCTGCTTGCTCCTCACATTCCCATGGTGTCAGGGGCTTCATGCTCAGCAGGGGTGTTGGTCTCAGTCCACAAACACATTCCAGTTTCAGACCAGTCCAGCACCCCGACCCCTCCAGCTGCCAGCGAGCACACCTTAGGGCACCAGGCAGCTGGTTCACCTCTGCCCAGGTGGTTTAAGTTCCTCTCCCAAACACAGTGGGGTTGAGTACAACCCATTTCCACAGGCTGCTACCCAGTGTGACCAGTCTCTAGCCTACATCCCATCAGAGTTCCTCCTCAGCTCCTGCAGGACACCTCTCTCCAGCTCCAGAAGTATTCACATTTCTCAGCCCAAGGGGGTTCCAGATGAGCCCCTCAGCTTCAGCACCCAGCTGACCCTGCTGCCTTTGCTGAGCCTCCCAGGAAGACCTTTTGTGGCTGTTTTACTCCCTGGCACACAGTGTTTGCCCCCAGCACTGTTACCTGGCCACAGGGACCCATAAAGCTGGCCAGAAGTTGAGCCTTCCCTCCCCACACCCCACATCTGCCTGGCCAGGCTGGACCCGCAGGGTCAGAAGGCATCACCCAGCTCCACACTCAGACACCACAAACCTCTGCTCAGGGCTGGGGGAGGCTTTGCCCAGGAGCCAAGGGTCAAACCAGCCAAGCAGAGACCCAGAGGAGTGAGGAGAGTCTGGTTCCTGGCACGGGGAGGGACTCACCTGAGCGTGAAGAGCAGCGGCGGCGGCGGCTGCCGGGTAGGTGAAGGCAGCGTGGGGGATGGCAGGGGTGAGCTCCGTGGTGTACAGGGGGTATGGAGCCCACGCTTCTGGGGAGGCTGGAATAAGAGCTGCTCCAGTCAGGTCATCTAGGCAGGAGACAAGGAGACAGCAGCTCAGGAGCTGACCTGAGAACTCCAACCCCACAAAGGTGTGCAGAGTCATCTCTGACCACCTGCTCCTCCATCCTCCCTTCCCAGCCCTGCCTGGAGAGGCCAGGGCTGGTGTCCACGGCTGCTCAGCACCCTTAGAGGGGCTTTGGGCAGGCTGGCTCACACACACAGCACATGGCTGGTGACACAGGAGGGCACAGCAGAGGATGGGGCTCTGGGTACCACACCACAGGCCACCCAAAAAGCAGGGCTGCTCATCCCACCAGGCTACGTGGAGATGGAGAAGGACTGGTCCTTTCTGTATCTCACCTACTTTTATGGTATCACTTGAGCTCCCAAAACAAACTCTGCTCTCACAACACTTCCAGGGTTGGCCAGAACCACAGGGGTTGGAAGGGACCTCCAGAGCTCATCAGGTCCAACCCCCTGCCAAAGCAGCTCCCTAGGACAGGGCACAGAGGTCGGCATCCAGAGCCTCTTATTGTCCTGCAACCCCAAGATGCTGGTCTTCCTCCACCAGACACCTCAGCAGAGCACAGGTGGGTACAGATTCCTTCCCATAGAGTGTTGGGCACCTCCCAGGTTGGACCAGCCACGACCTCCAAGTGCCCCCCACCATACTCACAGGGGTCCCGTGCAATGAAGTGCGCGCCCAAGGCGGGGTGGATGTTGGTGGGGTTTGGTGTGGCCATCAGCTTGCTCTTGGCCATCTTGGTGTTGGCTTTAGCAAACTCTAACCTCAAGGTCTGGGGGTTCTCTGGGTCGAAGCGGATGCCCTGCCACAGGAGGAGAAAGCACAGGCATCTCAGAGGGGAGCTTCCCAGTCCACACACAGGGAGCCAAGCCCAACCAGGGGACAAAGGCCACCACGCTGCAGTCACACGCCCAGGTTTGTGTCACCTCACCGCAGCGCTGGAGCTCCCACATGCTCACACTCCCACCTCAGCCAGCCCAGGACCACTGCTTCCAGCAGCAGGGATGGGTTTGTTCCCCTGTGTGCAGGTCAGCAGCCAGCACAGCAGTGATGGCCACCCACACTGGTGAAGAAAGATCTGGAGCTGGGATTGCCCCTCCTATACCAGAGCTTCTCTCTGTGGTGCTGCTACACCTGCTGCCAGCCTGGGCAGAGCCCCTCAGCACATGCTGATCTGGTTGTGCCCTGCTGTAGCCCTTGCCTTAGGCAGCTGGGCATGTCCTACTGCCTCCACCCCAGGAACTTCTGGGATGGAGATAGCTTCAGGCTGTGCCTGCCATACTGGTCATCCTCCTGTCTTTGAGTGGCCTCTCGTCCTCCCATGGAAACAGCAGCATGGAGAGAACTGGTTTCCTCCTTTCTCAAAGCAGGTGCCTTCTGGCTGCAGAGATCTTGGCAGGCCAAAGTCCAGGACAAGGACCTGCTCTGCTGAGCTACCACGTGCTTCCCATCAGGGTGCTGGGTGAAGCGAGGCTTTACCAAGGCCACTACCACCAAGGACTGACAGCCCCATGACAGACCAGCTTCACAGGGAACCTGCTAACCTACCCCACTGGCCTGGTTTCTCAACCTGGAGCCTCAAGAAGCTGATGCTGAACACAAGTTGAGTGCTACACACCCCATTAGAGTGTGACAGGGTGGCAACCACTTATTGCCCTGTGCCTGCAGATGTTTAGGAACCACTGATGCCCCCAAACACCTCTCTCCTCCTCTGTTTGCTAAGGCTTGGTCCCCCAGCCTGCCTGCTTTAGGTCCTCCAAGCCAAGCTCAAGTCAAGCTATGCCAAGCCCCCACCTCTGGGCTCACAGGAGGAAAAGCTCCTCAAAGAATGGCTCTGGCCACACTTGGCCAATGATCCAGGGGGTCCCCTTAGCCCACAGCTCTTGTGCACAGAGGGGGAGCACTCAGTGGATAAGGAACAGGCACCACAGCCTGGATCCTGCCACCAGAGGCCAACTGCTGGGTAAGGAGGAGCACAGAACTTGAGGAGAAGTGACTGTTCTCTCCTCACACCCTCAAGAGGCCCTGGGACAATCTTCCAGTGGTCACAACCTGCACCTTTGGCATCCACGTGGCTCAGGCTGACACCAGCCTTGAGCAGCTCTCCCCTTCCACGGTGGGGTGCTGCAGGACCATTTAGCTTCCATACTCAGGGGCACAGCTGAGACAGCCCCAACCCTTCCCTTACAGCATCAGTCTTGCCCCCAGCCCCAGGCAGGGTGTCTGGCCCCCTCCTCACCCCAAATCCCACCAGGTACTCACGTTCAAGGCATTCTTGGCTGCTTCAGCACCAGCCCGGCTGTCGAAGGTCACAAACCCAACAGGCTGAAAGAAAGAACACTGATTGCACTTCAGAAGCTTCTTCCAGCTCCTCAGGCTCCCCTGTCACCTTCTCCTGCCCAGACAGCTTACAGCAAGCAGAAGAGGTGGCCTAAAGCTGCAGAGGACCTTCAAGTAGAGCTTGAAGTCATCATTCCGAGATCCCCACTCCACAGCTGCGCCCACCACACCAGAGTGCTTTGACATTCCTACACCCAGGGGTACAGCTCACCCAGGTAGCCCCCACCAAGGGTGGTCCTTGCCCATAAGGGACACTACTGCCTTGACTAGGATGGGGCTGGGAAAGGCTTCTGGCAGCACAGGGTTTGAGGGTGAAGCATCAAGTCTCACCCACATGACCCTGGGCAGCCGTAGAAGACACTGAGCCCCTTCAGCACGTGCTGAGGCCATCAGGGGGGTTTCTGGCCCTCCCCTCTCCTCCTGGAACACTTGTTTTTTCACAAAAGCCAAGAAATACCCAACCCTGGAAGGAGGAGGTACCTGCTTTGAAGTTAGCTTGATCAGTGACCCTTCATAACCCTGCAGAAGGGAAGAAAGCAAATCAGTGTCAGGTTCCTGAAGGGCTACGACCACGACACGGCAGCTCCAGGAGCTTGTGCAGCATCAAGCCCCTGCCAAGCCAGGCTTTGCAGTGGTAGGTGCATTAACAGGTGTCTCCTTTGCCACCAAAGGAGGAGGAGATGGGCCTGAGGGCAGTGGGTCTCTGCCAGTCAGCTCTGGCCCTTGGGGAAGACACCAAGGTTTCTAGCTCTTCACCACGTTACCAGGACAGTGGCTGGTGCCTTGAGCACCCCACGCTAGGAGACCGGCAAGGAGGGAACCCCACTTGCTCCAGGGACAGGCTCCTGGGGTGATCCAGTGAAGGACAGGCAGTTAGGGGATCAGGATGCATCCTTGAGGAAGGAATGGGCTGCAGGGCTGACCAAGGAGCCTTCATCGAGCTTGGAGGTGGCACGATATCAGCAGGTTCCAGGGGAGGTGACCCCAGCTGGCACAAGCCAGCCAGATCCCATGCTGGTTTCCAACCAGGTTCCCTCAAGCTTCCCCAGGAGGCCTCCCTTCCCACTGCCTTCTTGCTTCCCTCCCACAGAGCTCCTTGCTGCAAGGTTGGCCTCTTCCCCACCAAAGCCCAAGCCTGAAGACCTCCTCACCTTGAAGGGTCGGAAGAGCAGGTAGAGCTCCCTGGGCTTGATATCCACAGGAAGGCCACTGACAAACAGCGTCCGCACCTAGGAGAGGTCAGAGAGCTCTGCTGGAGGGCAGCACTCTGCACCAAAAGCAGGAGCACAAGGTTCAGAAGCTACATCTAGCAGTAGGACACCTTGCACCAGAGGTGGCCTCACAGACACTGACCCTTCTCTAGGTGAGAGGAGCATTGTCCAGGGTACAATACCCCCAGCCCTCCCCTCCCTCTCTGAGGGTGTAGACCTTTACACCAGCTCAGGCTCTAGCAGAAGAGCCAAGGTTGAGTAGACACCAACCCCCCAGTGCCTGACTGCAGCTCAGGTTTGAGGAACACCTCCCTGCCACACACACCTTTTGGGTTCTGCAGAAGCCCCACGACGTCGTGGGGACGCTGATTCTGGAGTCCACCCCAGCTCCTCCACCAACACACACCAGACCCTTTGGAAGCTGCTCCCAAACCAGCTCTCACAGCACTTGTCTCGTGGTGCCCAGTCAAACACCAGCTCTGCTGCACCAAACCCACCTAGGCTGCTGGTCCTCCCAAGCTGCAGAAGTCACATGCCCCATCCAACCAAGCTCAGCACGTTTAAGCTACTGCAGTACCAGAGGGTGGCTTCAGTAGATGAGCCATCTACAACACTTCACATGAACAGCCAGGAAGAACCAGCACTGAAGCCTCACAGCCTGGCAGAAGTCTACTCAACAGCCAGATCATCCCAGCCACCTCCTCCAGGAGCTGGGGAGCATCTGTTGGCTGGCAGCTTGTTTCCACAGGAAGCATCACCACGAATCTGCCAAGGCTGCTTCTAAATCAGAGAGGTCACCAAGGCTCTGGTCACTGTTAGGAAGGACCAGGAGACCACAAGCACAGCTTGCCCAGCACTCACAGGTAGGCTAGGGGACAAGATGGAGCTCTGTGCTCCTCACTTTTCATCACATGGGGGTGTCACCCACCCAGCAAGTCCCCAGGAGAAGGTCCCAGGACAGCAGTGCTGCTCAGAAAAGCCCCTTAGAGTGCCAAAGGCTGCTGGGCTGCAAACCACACAGCAGGACCAGCAGCCTCAACCCAGTGCCCATCTCCTGGCTGGTCTCCAGTCTGGAGCAAGCCCATTACATCTTCAGGGCAGAAGCCCTCTGCTCCCACGTTTTTGGTTTCCCCTTCCCCAGAAGAAGGGGGTTGGATCCATCCCCTCCTTAAACCTCTCTTGCTGCCAAGTGAGCAGCACACGTGTGCCTGGGCTGTGACAGCAGCCACCTGGAGACACCAGAGCAGAGCCTCCACACCCTGTGACACCGTGGGGACAGCCAGACTCACATCTCCTCAAGCAAGGGAGCTTCTCCTATTTACAGGAGCCACAGACCTCCTTAGGCTCCCACACCCCAGATGGTCCTGCCAGGGCTGAAAGATGTCCTCTGCATCAACTCAGGGCAGCTCCAGCCTCCCAGGATAGACAGGAGCCATGGAAGTCTGGGGCCCTCTGCCCCTCCTGCTGAGGCAAAGGGCTGCCATCACCCAGTGGGTGCCCACTGCCACCCCCACCAGCACAAGGGGCACTTCTCCAGCCTGGCCCATCTGGAGGCCGCTGCAGAAGGTAACCACAGAAGATCCTCCCCTCCCCTGACCCCTCACCCTCACCCCCCAGACTCTCCTCTGCCCTGTGTGGTGGGGAGACACCCTCCAGTCCTGCAGACCTCCCCACCCAGCCTGGCCTCTCCTTTGCTGCCACGGCTCCAGGGCCACCTCAAGCCCAGACAGGGCAGGTTGAGGGCACCACCTCTTGGTTTGCTCCTCAAAGGCTCCGGGGCTTCACCGTGAGCTTCGGGGAGCTCCTGTGGTGCACCCCCAGGAGACACACAGCCACCTCTGGCAGGGCAGGACGTGGCAGCACACGTGTGCCTCAGCCATGTGGCAGCACCACCACTCTTCAATATTTCAGGAGCTGAGCGTGCTGGGCCCCCAGAGTGGATGTTCCTGCCGAGCAGCCAGGATCCTGCAGCCCTGCTGGGGCTCTAAATGGCCCCGTGATGGGTCACTCCCTAAGTCCTTGTGACAGGAGGGGAAGGGGAGCAGTTGCTTGAAGGGAGGAGGAGAAGGCAGAGCCCACAGCAACAGGGATGCCTGGGAAAGCTCTTTGTCTGAGGTGACAACCCCCTACCTGCCAGCCCCACAAGTCGCTGCCAAGGATGGGAGCAAGATACCTTCTCCTGCAGACCAAGAGCTTCCCTTGGCCTCCAGAACCAGCCTGTCACCATACATGGCACGGGAAAGGGGCTCCCAAAACCCCACAGCACCTGCCTGGGGCTGGCACTGCCCCAAAGGAAGCCCAGGTGAAGCTAGCACCTTCCAACAAGGCTCCCCCGAGGGTCTCAAGACAGACCAAGGGAGGTCCCCACTCAGAAAAGCTTGTTCTGAGTGATGGAGACCAAGCAGCTGGTTCTCCAAAGCCTCTGCAAACAAGAGATCTGGAAAAGGGGAAAGAGAGACCAAGACATTCAGGGAAGGGAGGGTGAGGCTGGTGAGAGACCCAAGCAGGACATTTAGGGGATCACTTCTGAGACACAAGGTCTGCAGTGCTCAGAAAGCCAAGGAGGTCCTGGCTGTCCCATGGGAGGAAGGCAGGAAGCAACCTGCCAGCCTGAGCACCTCATGCTCTGCAGGCACCCCTGGTCCAGCCTCCCCACCCCGCTCCCAAAACCACTCAGCTGAGTCCTCACAACATCTCCCAGTGGATGATCCAAACCAGGGCTCTCTGGGCACCCATTTGCCACCCAAGCTTTGGGAGGTCACTAGGACCACCCAGGGCTGGTGAATCCAGGCTTCCAGCCCTCACACCCAGCAGCACAGCCTTCTGCTGAAGTGTCTTTGCCCCACGTGTGGGCATCCAGCCCCCCCAAGGAGCAGCTGGAAAAGCCACAGGACCAAGAAAAAACCCACCAGGGCTGAAGCAGGAACCATCTGGGCCAAGCCAGGGGTCCCACAGGAGCTCAGGAGATGGAGCAGAAGCAGGAATGCCTGGTTCCTACGCTGGCTCCCAGGCCCTGCTGCTGCCCCATCTCAGCCAGGATGGCCAACCATGGCTGGAGACACACATGGGGAGCAGCAGGGCCAGGAGCAGCTCTGGCCTAGGACAGCCCAGCGTGGCCATGCTGCTGGAGGCCCTTCCCCATCCCTGCCCCCTCTGGGGATGTCCCCAGTCCAAACACCCGGCAGGGATGGAGGAGAGCCATGGAAAACAGGATCTGTGCCAGGAGGGACAAGACCTAGGCCATCTCTTAGAGACAGAGGGTCCCAGCAGAGCTTCCCATGAAGGAAGAGGGAGGGACAAGGACAAACCTCAAGTGCTTGGTGGCTTTAGAGTGGCCCTTTGGCACCCCTGGTGTGAGCACACCCGGGTACCTCTCACTGAGGCTTTAAAGAAGCTGAGCAGCAATGCCTGCCTCTCCCTGCCACAGCTCCAGCTCTGCTGGGAGGTCACCACAGGCCCTACAGCACCCACATCTCCTGGCCACCTCAGCTTTTCCATAGGAGCTCCTCAAAAGGAGCTGGATGCTGCCCCAGAGCCCAGCAAGGGTGAGGGTGCAGCACGAGCAGTAGGTGCTGTGATGTCCCCCACCTTCACGTGGGGGTCCTGGGGTTGCTCCCAGCCCTCCCTGAAGCCAGCCACCCTCCCAGAGCACACAAAGCCTTTCCCACCAGTGGCTAGAAGACACCTGAGGTCAGCTGCAGCCACAACATGCTCCAGTGCCATCATACAACCCTCCCCTCTCCAGGAGGACACCCCAGCTACGTGCCACTTCTCCCTCCCTGAAGCCATCATCTCCCAACCTGTTCCCACCAGAGCATCCACTGAGTCTTCTTCCTATGCCACCAGCAGCAAGGACATCCCCCACCCCATCCCAAAGGCAGGCCCTGCTCTGGGCAGCCACCACGAGCTGGGAGGGTGGAGAACATGCAGAGCCCTGGTCCAGGCCACCACAACACGGCCAGGGCCACTTAACATGAGGACACTGGGAGGCTGCTGGCTGCCCCAGGAACCAGGACTCATAACACATGGCACTGCAGGGCAGGGAGGAGAGCTCACAGGACACTGGGGAGCCCAGGCATGGCACAGCACCCTCACCTTGCACCCAACACAGGGGTGGACCCAGCACTGGGCAGTTTCAGTCCTCAGCACATCAAGCTCCTGGGGAGGGGGAAGCTGAGGGAGATGCATGGCTGGTCAGGAGGAAGCAGGGCAGCCCTGACCCTCCCCAGGGCAGCAGGCTTGCTACCAGGCTCCTTCTCTGCTCTGTGCCTCAGTTTCCCCACCTTCCTGGAGCGTGCAGCTCCAGCACTGGCAGAGCTCTGATGTCCTCAGGCAGGGTAGAGCTGAACCCCAGTGCAGGATGGGGCCAGGAGCTGCTCCTACGTTGGGCAGGGGGACATCAGCAGGGCACAGCCACCCCTGTGGTCAGGGCAGGAAGGCGCTGGAGCTGGGGGGAAGCCAGGAGGGGCACCAGCCCCCACCCAAGGGAGCAGGAAGCACATGGGTGCTGATAAGTCTGGGCACCCAAGAATAGCCCATGGCCCCATGGGGGGTGGGGGAAGCTCTGCAAGGGAGATGTCCCCACCCCTGCATCTCCACAGGACCTCCTGGCACCCACAGGGAGGGGGTTTGAGCCACGGGTGGACCTTGCCCACAGCTCTCACACCAGGGAACCTGCTGCACACCCACACCCAGGCAGCTGCTCTCCTGGCAGGAGGCAAGGCAAGGTCCTGCCAGCCTCCACCCTGAGAGGACATTGGCTTGGATGCAGGACCCTCATGAGGTACCTCCTCACCTCAGGTCCTAAAGCAAATCCATCTCTCCGCTTCGTCCCACCTCGAGGGGACTCCCAGGCACTTTCTGGTCCAGTGCTGCTGCCCACAGAGCCAGGACACAGCCCCAGAAGGACATGGGCCTCCCCTCAAGCCAACAGGACACGAGGCCCCATGGTGCTGGGCATCCCACAGCCCCAGGAGCACACCCAGCCAGCCTTCCTCAGAGCCCAAGTGATGGCAAGCAAGAGGCTGCAGCAGCTCTCCATGGTGGACAGTGGTCATGGGAGCATCGCCCCCCCTCCACAGGCAGGGCCTCTGGGGACACCAGGAGGACACCAAGCACCCCTAGGGCTGAGCTGCTGTTGCCTTGATGCCCCATTACACAGTGGGGATGGGCTGTGCCACCAAAACATGGGGCAGGAGCACCAACCCAGGCCAGCCCCGGGCCCCATCTCCCCCTGCACCCCAGGGTGCTTCTCCCCACAAGACCCAAGCAAGCACTGGGCCTGCTCAGCACAGAGCTGGGCAGAGGTAAGCCCACCAGCCCAGCAGGGCAAGGCAGATGCACAGCAAGAGTAGAGGTGTCACAGGGTCCAAACTCTGAGACCACTCAGGTCACGTCCCACTCAGCTCCTCCTGTGCCCAAGGAGCTCCAGGAAGTGAAGCTTCCTCCACTCCACTGCCTCCCAGGGGAGCTGGGTGCTCTCTGGAAGTCCATGGCTCGCTCTGCACATCAAGCTGCTGCCATAGGTGACCTTTCAGACCTCCTGCCAGGAGACAGGAGGGACACACAGCCCCAGGCTGCAGCTGCCAACGCCCAACCATGAACCAGGACCCAACCCCATGCTCAGGCAAGACCCCATCACCGCACCCCTGGCGCCCAAGTCAGAAGGTGCAGCACTTCCACAGCCTCCTCTGGGCTGGAGATCCTTCCCAGAGGTCAGGCTGCTCTGCTGGGTCCTCAGGTTTCCAGCAAGTGCAGTCTGGAGCCAGGGAGGTTTGGGCTCAGAGCTCCAGCAAGGGTGAAGGCCAAGGGACATGACCCTGTGTCACTGTCCTCTACAGAAAGCCACTCCAGCTGCCACGGGGCACATCACAGCAAGGCTGCAGGCAGATCTCACACCACCCTGCCCTCCCACAGGGGTAACCCCCAGCCACTGGGCTCCAGAGCTCCTGGCCATGGGGCACAGAGGTCAGCACCCTGCCCCTGTTCTCAGGGCCAGGCAGAGGAGAAGATCTTCAGCGGATGGATGGAGCAAGACTCGGCACCATCCATGGTCCTGTCTCCAGGCAGGAGGTAGGAGGGAGCCCTGGGGCCTTCACTACCCTGGACACACCATGCAGAGCCCAGGCCTTGCCTGCCATCAGCCACCACCCAAAGCACCCCCACACAGCACCCCCCTGCAGCAGGGCTGAGCCAAGGGGACGCAGCAGGGGGTGGGACAGCCACCCCACAGCACCACGGTGGCCAACGTGCCCTTGCTGAGCCTGCAGCATCCACCTCTACCACACTGAGGTCATGGCCACCTGGTACACACCCCCTCATGGCACCACCCCCACCACCCACCCCAGGGTTCCTCCTCATCCTGAGCCGGCCCCAGATGCCTGCTGATGTCTGTGCTGATGCTCCTCAGCACAGCCCAGCTTGGGCAGCCCCAGCACTGGTGCTGCATCCCAGCACCCTGCTCCCCAGCAGGTCTAACAGCCCAGCACCAGGAGAAGTTCCCCCACAGCCCTCCCCATGGGTGGATTCTTTCCCCTCAGAACCTCTGCCGCACCAGCCACCCTCACAAGGTCACTGCAGAAGGCGGTCTCCTGCTCCAGGGGGTCTCTGATCTGCAGGCACCCTGGGAACAGGATTGTGAGACCACCTGTCTCCGAGCCCATGGAAGTCACCGGGTCCCAGCTGGAGCCTGGTACCCCCAGAGCAGTGCTTGGCACCTTCAGGTGGGGTGCTGAGCGCTTCACATCCACACTCAGGCCTTGGTGAGGCTTCAAGCCTTTCCCTCAGGTACCCAGAGGGCCAGGCCAGGCAGTGGCATTGCTGTGACCCAAGCAGCTCAACCTCCATGACTTGGCATGGCCAAGACCAGCAAGCCCAAAGGATCTTTGGGCTCCAGAAGCCTTCCATACCCACTCCAGCAAGAGTCACGCTTCACTCCACAGTGCCAGATCCTCCAGCAGATGCACAGAGGACAGCAAAGCCTGAAACCCTCTTCTCTACCTTCCAGACCTCTCCAAGGGCATCCTTCCTTCCTCACCCACCTTGGAGAGGGAAGAGCAGATCCCCTGGCTACCAAGGGAGCCTTTGGGTTTGGTAACTCATAACTTCTATGGGCATCACCAGAAAGCCCTTGGTTCTGGCAGCAGGTAGGGAAAGCTCTGCTCAGCAGCTCCTCAGACCAGCCAAGGAGGAAGACCCATGGCTGAAGGTGGGCAGACCATGGGGGTTAGGTGGGATGCTGAAGCTCCAAGTGATTTAGACTCATGTCTAATAAACTGGGATTTCAGAGAGCGACAAAGGAGAAGGAAGCTCCCTCACAGGGTGTTTACAGGGCCACCACAGCACAAGGACACAACAGGGAGGATCCTGCATCCCTCCTCCAGAGTCACCAACTCATTGAAAGACCAGGAAGAGGCCTAGGGACACCCCAGTTCCCAGAGCCACACATACCTGGTGCCTTCAGGGTATCTGCTGAGCCAATAACCTGTCCCTGACAGAGAGGGGGCTCTTACAAGGCACAGAGCCAGCTCTGCAGCACCACCTTGGTTCCACCATACTGAGTGCAAGAAGATGAGCAAGTGGTGACCCCAACTGCTGCACCCACGAGGTCTCTGCAGCAAGGAGCCCCATCTCAAGAGTCATCTGACTTCAGAAACCACAGGAGCCTTATTTGTTTCAAGTCAGAGAGCTAGAGCCCAGCGTGCCAGAGGCATCCAGGTCCACTCAAGCAGAGATTACAGGAATCAAGAGATGCCTGGCACCAGTCCACAGAGCGCTACAGACACCATCCCATAACACCAGCTGCCAACCATTGGTGTTCCTGGATGGCTGAAGTACCAGGGATGATGAAGTGCTTGCTGACCAGGAAGCCTCCCAGGAGCCGAGTGCCTCCCACCTCCCCTAGCAGGGCATTTTCTAACCAAGGAATGACACCACCACCTTGCTGTGGGCCACCAGGGAAGAAGATCCTCTCCCAGCACAACGTGGTCAGGTAGCTTCTGCTGGTTCTCACCTCTGCTCTGCCCACCCAACACAACCTCAGGGGCTGACACTTCCCACCGCTCACAACATTTGAGCACCACACCAGCAGCGGCCACCACCCATGGAGCTGCAGGAGAAGAGGCCAAGAGGACCCAAGGGACAACCACAGATTACTTGGGGCACCCAGCTCCAGATCTCCCCAGCCACCTACAGCTTCCCAGGGACCTCCTGGGCAAGCACAGGAGACCTTCCAGAGTAGGAGCAACACCCCTGCACCAGACACCCACAGCACCAGAGCCCACACGCAACGTCCTTCTCGCCACCAACACAACGCATGCTCTCCACACCAAGCAAGAAGCCTCCTGGGGCCGTTGGGAAGAGCTCTGCCTGCAGTTTGGGGGGTGCACAGCACCCAGGCAGCTCCCCAAATTGTTGAAGCCCTCAGGAGCAGCAGGACATGGGATGTCACACACAGCTCAGCAGCTGCCCCGGAAAGAGCCAAACAGGAGATAGAGGCGAGCGGGGAGGGACCGAGTTTGGGGAGGTGTCTGGTGAGGAACAGCAGGGACTGACATCAGGCCCTGTTTGTTTAACATTCCCCTTAACGACCTCGAGAGGAGCCAGAGGCATTCCTGTCCTGTCCCGTCCTGTCCTCCCATCCCCGGTCCTGTCCTCCCCGTGGCACCGGGCAGGAAGGGGCTGCGAGACCCAGGGGCTCCCAGATAAGATAAAGGGAAAGGCTCCATTTGGGAGCTTCGCCCCCACTGTATCTGGGGCACACGGCCCTCAGGGAGGAAGGGGGCGGGGGGGGGAGAGGTTGGAGGAGGGAGAGGGGGGGAGAGAACTGGAGGAGTGTCCGTGGCACCAGGATCCGCCGGCGTTCCCCACGCAGCGTGGGAAGACAGACCAGGGCTCCCTCCTGCCCATGTCAGGCCCCAAGGATCCTACCTCACACCAAACCTATTCATTGCTCTGGGCAAGATTTTGGGGGGCCAAGGGGACGTGGGATCAGACTGCCCAGAGCACAGCAGGACCCTGAACACAAGGTCACTCCCCGTGAGCTGCTACTCCTGTGAGGAACGGCTCCCAGTCAGCCAGGAGGACACACACAGGATAAGCAGCTCTTCAGGGGACTTCTGCAGGCTCAGAGCTGCCACCACGAAGCCCAACCTGCAGCTCCCCACCCACAGCCTGATGGCTCTTGGCACAGGGAGAGCTTTCCGACAGCAACCCCCCCTTCCCAGGGATGGGGACACCCCCTGCGCTGGTCCCAGCCCAACACCACCCAAGTATCCTCAACCACCCTCAGGGTGGCCAGTCCTTTGTTGCATCCCTGGGTGCAGGGCAACAAATGTGCCCAGCGAGCCTGGCAGGGGGGACTGCAGAGTCCCTTCCCCCTCCAAGGGCCCAATTCAATGGGGAGGAAGGGGCCCCTTCCATTCAGCCCCCAGGGACGCCATCGGGAACTCATGCACCATTGTGGGTAGGGCCAGCTTCCCCAAAGGGCTCCCAAAACAAGCGCTTCCAGTGCCCACATGGCCAAGCCACCAGCCAGCAGTGGGGGACAGGACAGCTCAGCCCCAGTGCTGACAGCTCACCCAGCTCAGCCCAGCTGGAGCAGCACAGCCAGGATGCGGCCCCGGCGCCGGGAGCTTTGCAGGCCAGTGAGCAATTGGCTCAAGGAGCCGCATTGAGTCCGGCGCACACGCGTGCGCGGCCCCCGAAACCCCCTGGTACCCAGGCTCCCCACCCCAAGGAAGCAGCACAGGGCCTGGGGTGCTCCAGCCCTCACCCACCTACCCACCCCAGCGCTACCCAGCCAGGCTGGGACGCGCCACCAGCAGCGTCGCATCCGCGTCCCATCAAGCCTGGCTCCGCGCAGGGGAAGGGACGCCCGGCATCCACCACCTGGCCAATCCATTCCACCCCGTTAGCCAGGTCCCCACGCCCAACTTGGAAGCCCCAGGGAGGGGGGGGTGGGGGGGTGTGATGGCCTCAAGACAGCTGGTGCTGGTGGGGACCCTCCAGCCCCAGCGGGTGGAGGAGCAAGCCAGGCGCCATGTTGCGGCGGTGCGAGCGCACGGCGCGCTGGAGGAGAGCGAGGGGAGGGGGCAGAGCACCTCCCCGGTCCCGAGGGCCGGCTGGGGAGGGAGGACTGCAGCAAAAAACCTACCGAGCCCAGGCTGCTCCCAGCTCTGCCTCCAAGATGGAGGGGGAGGCTGGTGACCCACTGCGCCAACACCCGCTCGAGGGGCGCGACGAGGGACACGGCGAGCCCGCGGCGATGCTAACGCCCAGCCAGCTGCTGTAAGACATGGGGGGCTGGGAGCTCAGCCCCAGCGTGTGGCCACAGATGACCCACCCTTGGTAGCCCCCCCACCCCCTCACCCTCAGCATCCAGGCTCCAGCTTGCCATGGCCACCAAGGGAAGGGGATGGATGGAGAGGTGGCCGCAGCTCTCCAGCCCCGCTGCCCACACATGGGGAGGGGGTCAAGGTCTCTGCCTCTGTGGTCCAAGCATGTCCCACGCAGGCAGAGCAGTGCCTGGATGGGAGCCCGGTGTCCCCTTGTCATGGGGGCTTGGGGACAAGACCCCTCCCTGCCCCAAACCTGGAAGGACCTGCAGGTGCCCTGCCGGGCTGCGAGTGCGCCGGGCTGACGAGGGGGTGGGGTGGAGGTGGATGGGTGTGCGCGTCTTTCCCAGCCGGGGCCGAGCCTTCCCGGTCCCGGTTCCCCTCTCCGAGGCGTCCCGCGGGGCTCCTTCAGCCCCCAGAGCCGCTCCCAGCGCCCCGCCCGAGGTGGGGGGGGGTGGGATCCGGCTGTCCGACGGCCCCGTAGCGCAGCTCCCACGGGCCGGCCCGAGCCCCGGCATCCCGCCTCCGGTCCCCCGAGGGTCCGGCCCCGCCGCCCCGGTTCTCCAGCAGCGGCACCGCGCCCGGTTCCCCGACGCCGCAGCCGCCCCGTCCCGCCGCCGGTTCCCCGCGTCCCCCCGCCCCGTCCCGCACCTCCTCCTCGACGTTGCCGCTGCCGTTGGTGTGCTCGGTGTCCTTGTTGAGGTTGCTCATGGTGAGGTGCCGGGGCAGAGGGAAGGGGAACGGACGGGGCAGAGGAGGAGGGAGTGGTGGGGGTGGTGCCGGTAGCTCCGGAGCTCCGCGGGTGCCGGTGCGGTGCCGGTGCGCGGGGGCGGTGCGGGGCGGTGATGCGGGGCGGCGCTGCCCTCTCGGTTCACATGCGGAGTCCCGGGACCGGACTTGCGCCGCTGTTAAGGACCGGGGAGGAGCGGGGCGGAGCGGCGCCGAGCGGAGCGCAACGAGCCGCAGCTGCGGGGCCGACGCGCCCCAGCCCCCGCCGCCGCTCCCGGTGCCGCCGCCGCCGCGCACCGAGCAGCGGGGCCGGGACCCGCCCGCCCCCGCCCCGCTTAGCCGGGGCCGCCCCCGGGCCGCCCGCCGCCAATCCCGGCCCGTCCCGCCTCCCCCGGGGGGGTGCGGGGATGCTTTTTTTTGTTGTTGTTGTTGGGCTGGAGTTATTTTCCTCTCTTTTCCCTCTTTTTTTCCCCCCCTCCTCCTCCTTTCCACGAAAAAAACTTCCTCAACTTTGATGAACTTTCGAGCTTCGACTTTCTTAAAGGGGCCGCCGGCATCTCCACCCTCAGCGGGACCGGGCTGCTCCTGCCCGGGATCCCCGGGGCTGCGGGAGGACGCACGGTGCCTTACTGAACCCCGCGAGGGTCCCAGCACCCTGCGATTACAGCCTGGGATGGCAACTCAGCAACACCCACACCCCCCACCCGAAAGCCCTGGGAACAGCAGCCCTGGGAGCTCAGGACAAAGGTCCTGTAAGCCCAAGGCTCCAGGAGAGCGTCCCCCAAATCCTCCTGGACAGCACCCCCTGGGGCCCGTGGGGCAGCAGCCCGGTTCCTCCCCGCAGGGAGCCAGGAGCACAGCCCTGCTCCCCGTCCTGAGAAGGAGGAGCAGGGTTGAGGCATGTCCATCTTCTTGCCCTCACCAACCTCACCCTAACCAAGCAGGTGAGGAGGTCGGTGTGGGTGGGAGCCAGGATCTGGCAGGGTCCCCAGCTCCCCGAAGTGGCCACCCACCAGCCCACCGAGAGATCCCCAGTGTGCCCATGGAGCAGCCAGACCCATCCCCGTCTCCACCGTGGCTGTTGGAGGGGGATGAAGCTGGTCCTGCCTCACCCCAGGCCTTGGTGCCAAAGGGCAGCCTGCAGTTGGGATGTGAAAGTGGGGTATGAGGCAGTTTGGGCACGCTGTGTCCCATGCCTTGGTCACTGTGTGAGGCAAACGTGTAAGGTCACAGAACCCTCACATGCCTGAGGTGGGAAGGGCCCTTCAGAGCCCACCCAGTGCCACCCTGCAGTGAGCAGGGACATCTTCACTAGAGCAGGGTGCTCAGAGCCACATCCAGCCTGAGCTTGAATGTCTCCAGGGGTGGGGCCTCCACCAGCTCTCTGGGTAACCTGAGGCAGGGATTCATCACCCTCAGAGTGAAGAGGTTTTTCCTAATACCCAACCTAAATCCCCTCTTCTTGAGTTTAAACCATCAGCCCTTGTCCTACTGCTCTGTGCCCTCAGGAACAGAGAGTCCCAAGGGCTTGGGGTCAGCCAGCCAAGTGGGAGATGGTCAGGGGCTCTGAGCCCTGTTAGCTTGAGCACTGCTCATCCACAGCGCTCACTGCTCCTTCAGTGCCCAGGCTGGGCCAGAGCGAGGGGGAGCATCAGCCCGACCCTGTCCCGGTGGTCCCGTGGCCCCAGGGAGCTGCTGAAGCAATGTGTCCTCCTGGTCCTTGGCTCGCTGGGGCCAGCCCTGGCTGGAGATGCTCTGGCACAGCTGGTGGTCCCAGCTGCACTGAGCGTCACTTGGGAAGCGAACTGAGCCTGCAACCGGTTCCGAGCCCGTCTGCTCCCAGCCTGGGGAGGACGTTTCCCCTCACGTGCTTCTTGTAAGAGGCGTGAGTCTGGCTGGGGGCAGCCCCAGCTGATTTCTCCACTGACACCTGGGCTCATTGCCACCCCTGCTCCAGCTTTCCCACCTGGTTATGCTGGGCTCCTCCCAAGAATTTAACCCTAAACCCATCCGACCCCACTTGCCACCCATCATCACGCAAGGAGCGGTGGGTCCAGCACCAGTGAAGCCCAGCACCAGTGAGGCCCAGCACCAGTGAAGCCCAGCACCAGTGAGGCCTAGCACCCAGTGTGGCCCAGCACCAGTGAGGCCCAGCACCAGTGAGGCCCAGCACCAGTGAGGCCTAGCACCCAGTGTGGCCCAGCACCAGTGAGGCCTAGCACCCAGTGTGGCCCAGCACCAGTGAGGCCCAGCACCAGTGAGGCCTAGCACCCAGTGTGGCCCAGCACCAGTGAGACCCAGCACCAGTGAGGCCCAGCACCAGTGAGGCCTAGCACCCAGTGAGGCCCAGCACCAGTGAGGCCCAGCACCAGTGAGGCCCAGCACCAGTGAGGCCCAGCACCGTCACCGTGCTGGTTCCCAGAGTCAAGCAAGCGCCCCGTTTCACAGCAGGAGGGATGCCAGGGTGGTGGAGACGTGGGCATCCTCCCTTGCTTTCCAGGTTAGGGCTTTTAGCAGCAGCAGCTGGTTGCTCGTGGCACAGCGGGCCCGTGCCTCGGACTCGCGTACGGACGGCAGCAGAGCAACTGCTTCTTCTCTGAAGGAGATGCTGAGCCAGAGAGCCTGACCCCTGCCAGGCCCTGCCGGAAGGAGGGGAGGGGAAACCTCACTTTTTAATTTAAACCTCCCCCCCCCCCACCCCCAAAACCCCGGGTTGTTTATTTACAGTGTTGTCCTACAGGGAGGCTTTTTGGAGACCTTTCACACCCGGCCCTGTGAAACCACGGCGACAGCCCCCAAGCCTCCCACGGCACTCGGCACAGCTGGAGCCTCACCAGAGCAACAACCTTCTCCGGTCCCCGGTGGTGCTGCCACTTCACCCCCGACATCAGGCTGAGCAGGACAAGCTCCCCAAAAACAAAGTCACCTCCTGTGCCAGCCAGACTCAGAGCGTGCCTCCCCCTTCCTCTGCTAATTAAGCAACAACCAGCACAGCCTTACAGGGGTTTCTCAGTGTCTTGGGGGTGTTTTAGGGGTGTTTTGAGGGTTGGGTTTCTTTTACTTTCTCCAGACTTGAGTTCCACAGAGCCTGCAGTGAGAGGAGGGAGATGCAAGGGGGTGGAGGTGAGAGGCAGTGGCGAGTTTTTGTCAGCCCCCCAAGGAAGCCGTGCTGCAGGCACCCACGGAGGGAGCGCGCCCGGCGCCTCCACGGCAGGAAAACCCCCGCCGCAAGCGGAAGAGCCGCTGCGTCCATCACGCTGCAGCAGCAACCACGGCAGGACGGCTGCAGCGCTGCCAGGCTGCTGGCTGACAACCCCGTGGTTTATTGCCCAGCCAGGCTCATGGTGTTGCTGTTGGGTGGGACAGGAGCATCCCGTTTGCCTGGCGCCCCCCCCCTTCGGAGCCGTGCGCGGCGGCAGCATCCCTACAGCCCAGCATCCCATGGCACACAAGTCCTGTTGGGAGTCATAGAATCACGGAATCACAGGGGTTGGAAGGGACCTCATGAGCTCATCAGGTCCAACCCCCTGCCAAAGCAGGGTCCCTAGGACAGGGCACACAGGGCACTATCCAGATGGGGCTGGAATCTCTCCAGAGAAGGAGACTCCACACCCCCCTGGGCAGCCTGGCCCAGGGCTCCCTCAC
>JAQOTC010000202.1:7781-20602 GCA_028554615.1 Rallus crepitans
TTCCATAAACTCCTCCCAGTTGCGCCTGCGTACTGTCTTGTGGTGGTGGTCGTCAGGGGGTCTCAGTGATGAAGGCTCAAAGTCTTCTTCAGGTTGAACTTTTCACCTCCTTTCCCTGGCACATGCGTAGTTGTGATTGTTTCAGGTATGCACAGATATTTCCGACCAATTATTGGGAAACACACAATCGCAAAGAATATCGTATAACTTATATTAGAAATGCCAAATAGTCCTAAGAAAGGACTGGAGGTACACAGGTTAGTGTATGACCTTACTAAATTATCTTACATAGCCCTTATCTGGTGCCAATCTGGTTTTGTCAGGGCCCATTGAAGCTCTGAATAGTGGGGCTTGATTGTTTGTTGATTGCTGACACCTGTTTGTGGGACTGAGACAGACAATTCTCAAGTTCCACCCCATGTCCTGAGTCACAATTCAACCACTCATTGTCTTCAATTCCCGGAAAAAGGCAGTTTGCAAAAGCAACAACTACTCCCCTTTCATCCTCATCTGTTTGAGAACAAATTTCTTATGACTTTATTTATTACAAAAAGCAACTTCTGAATAAACAATGCCATTTTACGTTAAGGAATTTTTTTATAAAAGGAAATATCGTCTGCTCTGTTTCATTCAGTGGTACCAAAGATGTTATAAACGAGACACCAACAACTTTTCTAAGGGATCAATAATGGCAGTCCGTGCTTAATAAGCTAGTGCCCTAAAAGTTCATTATCGATGTTGCAATTTTTCTGATTCTGAAAGAGGACTGCCTAAGTCACACCTTTTTGGGGAAAATGCTGGGAAATGTTGCTTTTGCAAACTGCCTTTTTCGGGAATTTGACTCAGGACATAGGGTGGAATGTGAGGTATTTCCACAAACAGGTGTTGCAATCAACAAACAATCAAGCTCCACTATTCAGGGCTTCAAACTGTCCCTCACAGGCCCATGGCCATACAAGGGTATGTCATCATGCACCCCCAACATTATTCCACATTAGCAGGAATCAGATGGACATATATCACAATCCCCCATTTTCTTGGGCCTGGGAGTGACAGTTTAAGATATTTGCATGTACTGAATGAGGTGTGTTGAAGCAACAACAAACTATATAAAGGATGTGCAAAGATTTGCCTAAAGGACAGCAATGTTGGCACATTAAGGGCATTGTGATACCTCCAGAGAAACAACTTATCTCTGAGAAGGAGGTGATAAAGAGGAAGAAGGAAAGAAGAATAGGAAGGCACCTCAAATCTGCAGAACCAGCTGCCTGACTTTGTTAGCAAGACAAAAGCTAGAGCTCACCTAAAGGATGTCTTGAGTGTGTGTCCTGGCTGGCACTCCAGCATGTGAGTTTAAGCTGGCGGGCGGTGCTATCCCTGTAAAAATATATAAGCCAGGGACTGGAACTGTAGTGTCATGCGTCTCGGTGGAGCAAAGATTCCCTGCGCACACGCAGTGCCATTTGCTTGCTTTTATTTATTTAATAAATTGTTCAATTTGGTTATAATTCTGTTTGGGACCAAGTCATTTATCACAAATGGGGAGTCGTCCGGGCTATATTTCCTGTATTCTGACTTGATCTAGGAGGGGCGCCCCACCATTAGGTGGCTCCTGTTCAGGTCGGATCAGGGCTATCACCATCCTGAACCAGAATAGAGGCAAGCAAAGAACTTGATTTTTTTAAGCTCCCTTGCCAGCTGCAGCAGTATACCATTCAGTTAGATCTCGAATGAAGGTGTATATTGCCCGTAATTCTGCATGCGAAGACCCAAACGAAGACGACAGTCGTAAAGCACAAGGTGTATACCGTTCGGCTGTCTGAAAGAAGACGACAGGAGTCGTGTGCGTAGGCATATACCATATGTTTGGATCCGAGTGAAGACGACAGAGACGTAAGTATTTTGAGTGTTCCGTTCGGTTGGGTGGGATTCGGTTGCCTCTGTGTGTAAGAGTGTGTGACTGAGACGGAACGTAGTTCTGAACCGAGTGCGGACGTCTTCTAACCGCAGTTCCAATCTCCTGTGAGGGACTTGGACAGTGAAGGATGGAAGTGATTCCTATAGGATTTGTGGGTAAGTGATAGTGTTAGCGGTCGCAATCGCGAAGAACTTATCTACACAGAGCAGATAAGCAGGCACTTCTTTATTCCAGCGCTGGGGAACACGGGGGATAATTTCACCCAAGACGTGTTCACCCAAAGGTACAAAGCAGAACATATTTATACAATTTCTAACAAAAATCATTGAGCAAAAATGCTCGCTTCTTAGCTTGGCCTTTACAATGATTGGCTTTTGATTGCTTCGCTTTATCTATATTATTATTCTGTAAAATTCATTGGTTAACTATGCTGATTGTTTTAAATACAAAGAGGGGAGGGGATTGATTAGCATATTCATGTTACTTCCTAGAAATCATTATCAGATGTTAATGTCCTTTGCGCATGCGTAGTTATGCTGAGCGGGGGTCCTCTGGTGGTCGTCGATCGTCTTCCTCACTGTGTCCACAAGTGAACCCCTGTCCTTAAGTAAGCTTATCTCATCTTCATCTGTTCTTTTGTAACTGCAGTTTCTTATTGTTTTAACTCAAGGCCCGTGGCTGGCATCCACTGTTTTAATCCAACATCTGTGACTGGCACCCATTGTTTTAATCCAGGGTCTGCAGAGATTCTTCATCGTGATAAAGACACACCGTCCTGTACAGTATATTATCTTACTCTAACTGTTCCCTTAGAATCAAAGTCATCAAATACAATCAATTATTGATAACAATAGGTCCTAAACCCCCTGCAAGACACTCTTACTGGTAACCAAGGACTGTAGGAATTGCCACAATAAAATTCCTAGATGGGTCAAACAACATCAAAGACCGAGGACCAAAGAAAAGGGAGCAAATTATCAGATATACCTCCGTAGAGTCCATTAGGAATAACGATCACAAATTGGAATGATTGGGACCCCAGAAATGAAGAAAGTAAATTAAAAATAATTCACTATTGTGAATTGCAAAGAAGCATTTAAGACAACATATTTTTTGGCCTGTTTTTGGATCTTTTTAAGACTGGATTTGCCACGCATTGAATACATATGTTAATTCTAAGGAACCTTATAGTCAAGAGGAAAGCGATTACGCAGGTTCATGGATCAGAACTTTACTCCCTTTTCTGTCCTCAATACTTGCATTAAAAATGGATAAAAGGTTTGAGAAAAAAAAAGGATAAAACTGAAAAGGGAAATGAAGAAAAATGGGAACCATTGGATAATATACCACCTCCGTATCTTAGTAATCCAACCCCGGTGGCGACTCCCCCTTTGGTGGCTGTGGTATTTCCACCCGTACCACCATTGTCCCTGCCTCCACTACCAACAGCACCAGAATTAGACCAACCTCCAGCTGCATGTACAAGAAGTAGGACTGCCATATCTGAGGGAGCTTCTCTTTATCCCTTACGGGAGGTACCCCTTTGAGGTAATCAGGGAGGCATTGGGTTTGTGGCAGTCCCATTAAATACCATAGATGTAAGGAATTTCAAGAAGAAAATGGGGAGCCCTCAGAGTAGCTGAAAAACTGGACCAATTCCTAGGCCCTAATACTTATACCTGGGAAGAAAGACAGTCCATTTTAGGGATTTTGTTTACTGCTGAGGAGAAGGGAATGATTAGACAAGCTGGAATGAGGATCTGGGAAAGATACAATCAGGCAGGACCCCTGGGAGATCAGAAATGGCCAAGTGTGGACCCCCACTGGGTTCATCAGCAACTCCAAGGGAGGCAAAACAGGAGGGATTTAAGAATGTTAATTATACAGGGGATAAGGGAAGCGGTTCCTCTAGGGCCAAATACAGTGGCTGGGACCACTCTCCTTAAAACACAATTTGTGGCTAAATCCTGGGGGGATATAAGAAAAAAAATTAGAATAATTGGGAGATTGGCAAGAAAGAGGATTAGAGGAGTTACTTAGGGAAGCCCAAAAAGTCTATGTTTGAAGGGACAAAGAAAAACAAAAAGTGAAAGCAAAATTTTTTTTAGCGGTAGCGAGAGAAAGTCAGAAAAACAAAACTCAGCCTGAAGAAAACAAGGAAAAAAGAATAGGACAGACACCCCAGGAGCAGACATAGCGAGAAAAACTTACAATCCCTGTCTGTTACTACTGTAGAGGGGACATGTTCAGAGGAATTTTCGTCAGTGGACACAAGACGAAGAAATGTTTAAATATTAGGGGTGTCAGGGGCTTTATCTTTTGGGGACCTCAACATTAACAGAGCCCTTGGTAAAATTATTATTTGGTCCCCATAAAGAGGAAGTTTTATTCTTAGTGGATACCAGGGCTGAAAAATCAACCATTCAAAAACTTCCAAAAGGAATAGAAAAAGGGAAGGACTATATGTCCGTAATAGGAGCAAAAGGAGAACCTTTTAAAGTGCCTATTTTAAAAGATGTAAAGGTAGAAACAGAGAAGAAAATCTGCTTCAATGTTTTACTTTTGCTCCTGGAAGCAGAATAGAATTTATTAGGAAGGGATTTAATTTTGAAATTAAAAATGGGCATTCAGAATCAAGGGGAAAAATTAATGGTTAAACTGTATACTTTAACACAAAAGGATGAGGAAGCTATTAACCCCTCAGTGTGGTATAAAGAAGGGGAAATCAGAAAATTAAAAATAGACCCCATAACTAATGTGTTTAGCTCTGGGGATGTTAAGGCAAATCTTTAGAGATGGCCTAATTTGATTAAGGTCAAAGAAACCACACAGTGCGACACACATTGCTCTCTGTGTCCGTTCTTAAACCAGATGGTTTATTCTGTGTGTTTCTCCCTTTCCCACTCCAACTTTTGCTGTTTCCACCACTGCTTTTAGAATCTCACTGGTTGCCTTAATTGACCTTTCATCTTGTCTTTCATCTTTCTTGTCAGGTACTATAACTGGAGGTTGGCATACATACACATCATGCTTTTGGATTGGTTTTTTTGTCCTACTTTGGTACTGCCCGACGGGCGAGAAATGTTGCCAAAAGCATACACCAGGCAGATATTGGAACATTTGCATACACAAACACACTGGGGTACAAAGGCATTAAGTGAACATTTTCTTAAACAATTTGGTTGTATTGGAATTTTTGAGATAGTAAAGCAAATTACACAAGGTTGCCTAACATATCAAAAAGTAAATAAGACACTGGGTAGAAGCTTACCCTGTAGCACGAGCTACGGTACAAGTTGTGGTTAACATTTAATACCTAGATATGGGATAATCCAGTATATTGATTACCAAGGCACACATTTTACTTCAAAAGTAATAGGTCAATAATTGGGTATTCAGTGGGAATACCACACTCCGTGGCACCTACAAAGAAACATAAGAACAAAACCACATAGTGAACTGGATTATCACCATATGAAATGTTATATAGTATGCCTTATTTTCAAGAAATGCTGTTGGGGAACAATGTAATTGGGGATCACAATATCCAAAAATATGTAATTATCATTGAAAAAAGATTCTAAGTTGCTGTGGGATTTTTATTGTGATTACTCCTGTAAGAATAGTAAACAAAGATACCTGAAAAGAGCTTCCTTACACAGAACTTTTGGGCCATAGCTTAATCTCTGGTGGCTTCTATTTTTCTTGACCTGATGGGCATTGGGTATTTTCAATTTTTGTCCTTTCTGGAAGCAAGGTTTTCTGAACCAACAAACAGTAATCGTGAACTTTCATAACTTTCATTCAGAACTGCATTAGTGAAAGTTCTCTCAGTGGCTTGGAAGAGGCATGTATTCCTTAATTTAAAAAAAAAATAGTGAGAGATTCTCATTCTTTCATTACTTTGAAGACTTTGTGCTCTTACGGCTAGTGCTTTATCAGCACCCACCTCTAGAAGCAGGCAAGTAAACCCCCAGTTTATTCCAGCATTTTCCCTACTATTGTTCTTTTGCATGGAGAAGGGGGGGGGGTGAAGGGGTGGCTTCTGCAAGAAGCAGCTAGAAGCTTCCCCTACGTCCAACAGAGTAAATACCAGCCAGGCTCAAGGACAGACCCGCTGCTGATCAAGGCCAAGCCAATCAGCAATGGTCATAGTGCCTCTATGAATCATATTTATGAGGAAAAAAAAAATGCAAGCAGCTGCTTTTTGCCACCAGAGAAGGGAGTGAGAAGATGTAAGAAACTGTGTAGACACCAAGGTGAAGGAAGGGTGGGGGAGGAGGCACTTGAGGCACTGGAAAAAGAGATTCCCCAGCAGCCCTTGGAGAAGAGCAGGCTTTCCCCCTGCAGCACATGGATGATGATGGGGAGTAGAAATCCCACCTGCAGCCTGTGGGCAGGCCCCACACTGGAGCAGGTAGAGACATGTGGAAGATACTGTGACCCACACTGGAGCAAGCTCCTGGCAGGACGTGTTGCCCAAGGAGAGATAGAGAGGCCCACGCTGGAGCAGGCTCGCTGAGGGGACTTGTGACTCTGTGAGAGACCAGGCTGGAGCAGCCTGGGCCTTAGGGACTGCTCCCCATAGAAATGACCCATTCTGGGGCAGTTGGTGAAGAGTGGAAGCCCCATGGGAAAGGACTCACATTGGAAAAGTTCATGGAGGACTGTCTCCCATGGGTGGGACCCCACGCTGGAGCAGGGGAAGAGTGTGAGGAATTCCCCCGCTCTGCTAAGAAGGAAAACAAGTCTCGAGGAACTGACCAAAATCCCCAGTGTGTGTGTGTGTGTGTTTGTGTGTCCGTGCCACCCTGGGGGGGGGAGGGGGGGGGGGGGGGGGAAGAAAGAACAGAGAGAAGTCATGAATAAAGTTAAGTCTGTGAAGAAGGGAGGGGTGGGGGGAGGTGTTTTAAAATGTTAAGATCTCTTTTAACTTTTCATTATCTGACTCCGGTTCCACTGTGGTTGGTGTAGTGTAATAAATTAGATGTGGGTTGTTTTTTTTTTCTTTTTAGTCTGTGTTGAGTCTGTTTTGCCCGTGACACTAATCACGGGAGGGGGGAGGGGAAGGGGAAAAAGAAAAAAAACAAAGGAAAACCTCGAGGGTTAGGAAAAATATAGGACAGCAGAGAGAGAAATAACAATAAAAGGACTTTTATAGAAAAAATATACGAAACCAGTGATACACAAATGCAGTTTCTCACCGAAACACACTACTCAGGCCGTACAGCTCAGAGCCATCCCGAAGCTGGACCGCCCCAAAACCATGCATCCTAGAGCCGTGCCGGCCTCCCCCCCCACCAGCCTCCTTTATGTGAGCATGATGTAATTGGTATGGAATACCCTCGTTGGCCTCCTAGGCCAGTTTCGATCACCCTCCCAGCTGTGCCCTCCCAGTTTCCATGGCGTTTCCCCTCCCCCCCACCACCTTCTCATTAGCAGGGCAATATGAACAACTATAAAGTCCTTGACTGATTGGCAACAACTAAAAACATCAGGGTGTTATCAGCACTGCTCTCAGACTAACTCCCAAACACGGCATTCCACCAGCTGCTAGAAAGAAAATTAATTCTATCCTAGCCGAAACCAGGACATTATCCACCCCTGATTCCATACCATTTACGTCATACCCAGATCCAACAATTCCCTTAGGCACGACTGGTTTAATCCACGACATTGGTCTCCATCTGTCATAACAGTCTCTCAGGGCAGGAGTGATGATGTGCCGCTGGATTGTTGCATGCTGCATCCGGGACTCTCAACTCATGCACTTGGCATGGTCCATGCTTGTGGTCTGCCGGTTGATTTTTTTTTTTTTCAGAGACGTTTGTGGGCATACCCCAGAAAGAATTGAGTCAGACAACAGGACTCATTTCCAAAACACTCTCATAGACACCTGGGCCAAAGAGCATGGCATTGAGTGGGTGCATCTCGTTCCTTATCATGCACCAGCCTCTGGGAAAATCAAAGGATACAACGGGCTGTTAAAGACTACATTGAGAGCAATGGGTGGTGGGACCTTGTCACAGATGGGATAGATAAGAGGGATGCACTTCACTCTTAAGAGAGAGGCAACAATATGTTTATTGATATAAATAACATATTTCTTAGACAAGGTCACAAAGTTTAGTGCACTTATTCCCAGCTCACTTAACGAGGATCTGTTGTGGATCTGTTGTGGCAAGGATTCTCTCGACCTTGAGGAGTAACCTTGAGAGGCGTCCCTTTCAAGGGGAGATCCTGACCTGTAGCCTGCTGTCATCTCAGGAGAACTCAAAGGGTTCTTGGACGGCTCAATATTTATGGAGTAAGATGATTGGCTCATAGTCATACCACCCCTAGATGCCAGTGGACACTGGCCAGTGCTCTGTCCGGGTGGGCACATTAGCATAAATAGCCCTTGGAGAGGAGCCCAAGGAACAGAGAGGAACAGCAAACCAGCAGCCAGACCCCAGAGGTGATGGAGAAAACATTCTACAGAGTACAGAAGACTCTGCCAGGTGTGCTGCCACTAGGAAAGCCACTGTATTGACTGGAACGAGACCTGGAACCAAGATTTTATCTTCCTTTGAAATTTCACCAAAATACAGTGTCAAGGCAAATCTGTTGCACAGCTGTGGCCAACTTAGGTGTTGTCACCACGTTGAAGAACTTATTGATTTAAGTGTCAGCAAAGAAAATCACAAATTAAAGGATTTTTTTTAAAGTTTGTCTTTTAAGTAACCCACAGATGTACTTAAAGTAGAAACAGGGTGAGTGATCTTTTAGAGCTTCTTCCAGGCTGAATATATGTAACAACAGAAAGAGCAACAGAGCTGTTCAGAATAGAAAACAAAGGATGGGGATGGTGAACATGCAAAACATCTGTAGTTTCCAAGCTGAATTGACTAGGTGCAAATCTCGAATGGGTGAGGAATAAAAAAGTAATCTTTCAATTTAGAAATTTGTGAATATAGAGCAATTTCAATGCCTTTGAGTGAAACACCCAGTCTCTGTGTTTCTGCAGTATGGATAAAACTGGACTGAAGACAACAAAGACGTTCACCCTGTTTGCACCATACCCCCAGTCATGTGAAACAGCAATCAAGTCCTACACTAAGATCCAATTTTGTTACAACTGGCAACCCAATGCAGTTAGGAGAAATGAACTGAAAAGAGTTGCATGAAGAAAGTCCCCCTACTATTGAGATATGGAGAACAGTGGTGGAAACCTTACCATGTAAAACCGCAACATCATCATTTTTTTGTATAGCGCATTTGAAGAGGCAAGTTAAGATACACATGGAGCATTATACAGTAAGAAAGAATACAGAAACCCATAAGAATCCAACTTTTTTTCATGCAAATGCTAAAAACACAAGTACAGGACACAACATGGAAGCAGTAAGACTACCAACTCAGAGTGTGTAGACAAAAAGGTCTTACTGACAAGTTCTAAAGCATTTTACAGCAGACAGAAGGCTGTCAAAAACAGATGTTGTTGGATACTGATTGATAATGTTTTCATTCTAATGGCAGAAACACCACATCCACAGAACTGAGAAGCCCAATGTAAGCACATACACACAAAAAATAATTAAAAAATGTCTAAAGATCATTAAAACACACCATTATCTTTTTTTTAAAAAGACAGTGTTAACTCCTTAATAAACTTGCATGAAAAGTAGAGCCTAGTGCTCAAGTTTATATCATCTAAATAACAAACTCACGTGAGAAGTTTAAAAAAAGATAAAGAGAAAAAGAAACTATTTATATTGGTGATCTGAATAAAACCTGCATGGTGTTTACAAATGTCCCGGTTCTGCCCCAGGCAGAAGCTGAACACCACACACCACTAGATCACCTCCCCCACAGGAGAAAAAGACAAAGCCTCTAAGGTGTTACTGAAACCAGTGGGATTTTTCCAAATGTATTACAACTGTTGTTTCCAATTAATAATTTTTTTTTTCTTTGTAACATTTAGCCCAGAGGAATTTGAAAGAACAAGTTCATGGAATCATAGAATGTGTTAGGTTGGAAGGCACCTTTAAAGGTCATCTAGTCCAAACCCCCTTGGGTAAGCAGGGACACCTTTAACTAGATCAGATTGCTCAGAGCTTCATCAAGCCTGACCTTGAATGCCTCCAGGGATGGGGACTCCACCATGTCTCTGGGCAACCTGTTGCAGTGATCCACCAACCTCATAGTGAAAAACTTCTTCCTAATACCTCATCTAAATCTACCCTGCTCTAGTTTAAACCATTGCCCCTTGTCCTATTGCTACATGCCCTTACAAGCAGTCCTTCTCCAGCTTTCCTCTAAGTCCCCTTCAGATGCAGAAAGGCCTCTATAAGGTCTCCCCTGAGCCTTCTCTTCTCTAGGCTAAACAAGCCCAACTCTCTCAGCCTGTCTTCTAGGAGAGGTGTGATCATCCTTGTGACCCTCCTTTGAGGTCCGTGTCCTTCTTGGGCTGAGGGCCCCAGAGTTGGACACAATATTCCAGGCGGGGTCTTACCAGAGCAGAGTAGAGGGGGAGAATCACCTCTCTCGGTCTGCTGGCCACACTTCTTTTGATGCAACCCAGTATGCGGTTGGCCTTCTGGGCTGCAAATGCACATTGGTGGCTCATGTCCAGCTTTTTCTTCATCAATACTACCAAGTCCTTTTCAGCAAGACTGATCTCTATTACATCATCCCCCCAGCTTGTATTGATAATGAGGATTTTCCCTACCCATGTGCAGGACCTTGCACTTGTCCTTATTGAACTTCATGAGGTTTGCAAAAGCCCATGTCTCTAGCTTGTCCAGGTTCCTCTGGATGATATCATATGACTCAGCTTGGTGTCATCTGCAAACTTGCTGAGGGTGCACTCGATCCTACTGTCTATTTCACTGATTAAGATACTAAACAACACTGGTCCCAGTATGGATCCCTGAGGGACACCACTTGTCACTCCTCTCTATGTGGACATCAAGCCATTGACGGCTACTCTCTGGATGCGACCTTCCAGCCAATTCCTTATAAACTGAACAGTCCACCCATCAAATATATGTTTCTTCAACTTAGAGAGAAGGATGTTGTTGGGGACTGTGTCAATGGCCTTGAAGAATTACAGATAGATGACATTAATCTCCCTTCCCTTGTCCACTGATGTAGTAACTCCATTGTAGAAAGCCACTAGGTTTGTCAGGCAGGACTTGCCTCTAATAAAGCCATGCTGGCTGTCTTGAATCACCTCTGTGTCCTCCATGTGCGTCAGCATAGCTTCTAGGAGGATCTGTTCCATGATCTTCCCAGACACAGAGGTGAGGCTGATGTTATAATCCCTTGAAAAGAGAAGCTTATAGTACAAACACTGGAAGGGCCCTAATTATGGTATAGATGATTTGGCAGTGTTACAATAACAGTAGTACTCTATGACTGAGTCATACAGGAGGGACGCTTTTGTCTTGTGTTTCACATTCTTGAAGGTTCGAAGTCTCTCTCTTCTAATAAGTATATGAGAAGGGAGAAGCTGTCTTTTACTGCCTCCATATCATCCAAGGAGCATGGTTTAAGAATCCATCTCTTTCCACGTGCAAGTGGTTCAAGTTCAAAAAATTTTTTGATCTATTAAGAAAAAAAAAGACACACCAATTATTAATATTGTAGTGATGACACACTGTCTCATCTAAAAAAAAATCACCACCCAAAACATTCAAAAAACAACATGTAAAAGTTCAGGATACTAATTTTTAGAATTTTACCCACAGCTGTTCTTATAATACAGGTTATATGATGTGACACTTTCAGCGTTTTCTTTACGGGTGAGCGACCTGCTTGGAAACTACTATTCTACCCATGCATTTAACAGCATGGGAAGTACAGGGAAGAATTATTTAAACTTAAGGCAAACAGCAAAGCACATGAAGTAAGTGCTCAAAAACATAGCCAAAAGAGCAAAAGTAACTAAGAAATTTTAGGTTATGTCTGTACTTTAATGTTAAAGCTGTATGTTTCATTATAGTCTCATTAGTAAAAACTTAAGATGCAGAATTTGTTTCTTAAATTATTTCTTTTAAAAAAAGTGCTTTGCTCATGTGCATGGCTTTTGTTTTATGTATTAATCTGTTTTTATCTCAACCCACAAAATTTCTCATTTTTACTCTTCCAATTCTCTCCCCCATCCCACCAGGGGGAAGTAATCTAGGATGCATGGTGCTTTGTTTCTGGATGGGGTTAAACCACAACATAGATTCACAACCTAGAGGATGTCAACCACATCTTCCCTACTGAAAGGCTATTGCCATCAGCCCCTTGAGCTCTATGAAGTCTGTCCACAATCTTATTTATGAAGCCTCGTGAATTAAGGCTATACTATCTGAAGCAATTATTAGGAAAAGATAAGGAATGTCATTAGGTTTAAAAACATTAAATATCTAAATTTCTACTTCAGCAATAAACCAGCATCAATTGATTTAGTAAAACAAATTTTAAAGATAAATTCTTTACTTCATTGTCCAACATTGATTAAAATTTATTTTTATTATTTGTCGGTGTGTAATCAAAATGTAACAAAATGTGCTGTTGTCATTTTTCACACTTCAGGAAAAGTTCAGAGTATCTGTATATGGTGGTTTGACCCTGGCTGGAGGCCAGATGCCCACCAAAATTGCTCTATCAATCCCTTTTTCAGCTGTACAGGGGAGAAAATATATATTGAGAGGCTCAGGAGTAGAGATAAGGACAGGGAGAGATCATTCCACAATTAGCATCATGGGCAAAATTAGTGCAATGGGCAAAACAGACTCAGCACAGAATAAAGGAAAGTGATTTATTACAACTACGAGTAATACATTCAGTGAACCGGAACGAGATAAGAGTAAGAAGTGGCCAGGTCTTAAAGCGCCTTCCCCCCACCCCTCCCCTTCTTAGCAAACTCAAA
>JAQOTC010000204.1:8635-20390 GCA_028554615.1 Rallus crepitans
CAGCCCCAGCTCCCTCAGCCTTTCCTCCCAGGGGAGATGCTCCAGGCCCTTCAGCATCTCCAGAGCCTCCTCTGGACCTGCCCCAAGCAACCCCCATGCTGGTGGACATGCAGGACCCCGCACATCCCTCCGGCCAAGTTGGGTGCACAAGCGCCTGAGCAGCGTACACCACCCCTCCACACACCGCACACCAGGGCAGGAGCCCTCCACAGATGTCCTGCCCTCTGCACCAGCAGGGTTTGGGCAGCAGGGGCTCAGTGGGGCTCTCCTAAAACCCTGCCTGGGACACATCTTCCCTCACTCTCCATGTGTACCATGGACTTTTCCCACCCGTGGAGGGCTGAGCCATTGCTCGCTCCGCTCTGGAGCAGGGCTGGTGTCCTCCTCCAACCAACCAACCAACCAACCAACCAACCAACCAACCAACCGCTTCAGGCTGCTCTTGAGGTTGCTGCAGCCTGAAGCTTTCCTTCTGGTTCCCCCCCACCTTCCCCTGCCCCAGCAGAGCCCCCCAAGCCCCAGCATCTCACCTGTGCAGCTCCCGTGGTGAACGATGACTCTCTGGATCTCGTTGAAGTCAGCCCCGTACTCGGAGGAGTCTCCCAGGCTGGTTCCAGGGAGGTCCCTCGGAGGAGAGACGGAGCCGTAGGGGCTCTCACAGGCTGCCTCCTCATCTGGGCTCTGGAAGCTCCCCTCTGACTGCCCAGACATCCCGTGCAGCTCGGGGTTCTCAGGGCTGTCTTCAGGCAGGAGCTCCTCCGTTTTGATCACAACCCTTATACCAGCTGCAGCAACGAGAGAGCCCCACTCACCATCGTTCCAGGGAGCTGGGGCAAAGAAACCTCCCACGATGATCCCACCAGCTCCTCCTGAACACCACTGCTGCCTGCTGACCCCACAGAGGGGTTCTGGTTGCTTGGCTGCTTCTGCTCTCCCCTCAACCCTTCCACAGCCCTGCCATGCTCTTGCCTCTTGCCCAGGATAGCTCAGCACCCCTCTGCCATCCCATGTCGCTGGGCTGGCAGCTCCTGGGGGCAGCAGATGATTTTTCTCTTCCCATTTAACTTCCGAGATCCCCATGATCAAGAACGTGGGCTGGGGGTGGGAGCAACCTCACGTCTGCAGCCCCGGGACAGAGATCAGCAGTGGCACTGCCACCAGCTCTCCTAGGACATGTCCTCACCGGGCCCCCTGCACCTCGGAGAGTCGGGGTCCTGGGTGCTCTGCCCCTGGAGAAACCCCTCAGCACCCTGTGGTGCAGGATGGGAGCAGGCTTCCCTGCCCAGAGCGTGGGGACATGCTCCAGGGGTAAAGCCAGGCATCATCCACACAACCAGAGAGGGTGGAGAGGGTTTTTTGGGATGGCTACAGCTCCCTTGGGTGGGTGCATTGCCCCGATGGGACCCCATTCCCCTCTCCTGATGCACACCAGCTCCCTAAACCCGCTCTGGGTGCAGATGCTTCCTGGCAGCTCCAGGCTCTCTGGGCTCTGCTCCACCTGCTTCACACGCTTCTCCCTACCTGGATATCAAACCTCTGACTGAGCCAACCTTCCTGCTGCTGCGTGAGGCTCCTCCTGATAACATCCTCACTGGGATAACCTCCTCACTGGGATAACTTCCTCACTGGGATCACCTCCCTGCCAGGATAACCTCACTGGGATAACCTCCTCACCAGGATAACCTCCTTACCGGGATAACGTCCCCAGTGGGATAACCTCCTCACTGGGTGGGATAACTTCCTCACTGGGATAACCTCCTTGCTGGGATAACATCCCTGCCAGGATAACCTCCTCACCAGGATAACCTCCTTCCTCGCCAGGATAACCTCCCCACTGGGTGGGATAACCTCCTTGCTGGGATAACCTCCTCACTGGGATTACATCCCTGCCAGAATAACCTC
This sequence comes from Rallus crepitans, assembly GCA_028554615.1. NCBI lineage: Eukaryota > Metazoa > Chordata > Aves > Gruiformes > Rallidae > Rallus > Rallus crepitans. The sequence goes on from JAQOTC010000204.1 coordinate 10,538, forward strand.
CTTGCCAGAATAACTGCCTCACTGGGATAACCTCTTTGCCAGGATAACCTCCTCACTGGGATAACCTCCTCACTGGGATAACCTCTTTGCCAGGATGACCTCACTAGGATAACACCCCTGCCAGGATAAACTTGTCAGGATAACCTCCTCCTCAGGATAACCTCCCCACCGGGATAACCTCCTCACTGGGATAACCTCCCCACCAGGATAACCTCCTCACTGGGATAACCTCCCCACCAGGACAACCTCCTCACTGGGATAACCTCCCCACCAGGACAACCTCCTCACTGGGATAACCTCACCAGGATACCCTCCTCACTGGGATAACCTCCCCAACGGGATAACCTCCTTTCCAGGCCCTCAGCACCACCAGTTTCTGGCAGGGAGAGCAGCTCCTCCTCCAAACACACCCCGTGCTCCCCCTGGGCTCCCCAGCCCCTCTCACCTGCGGTGGCATCGGTTATGATCTCACTCTCCTCCAAGTCCTGCTCGTTCCTGACCCGCGATTCCTCTCCTTGCTCGATCTGAGACAAAACACCAGGTTTGGAAATTGCATAGTCTGTTGAGAGACAGAGGGGTGGAGGGAGGGATTACTGCACAGGGAATCCGACTATCAGCTTCCACCTCTCCCCAGCCCCAGGAGGGGGACACGTGAAGACACCCAGGAACATCCACAAAGGCTCCACCGCTGAGAAGCCCGGTGTGCAGGCTCCCTGGATGGACAGAAGAGATCTGTGGAGGTACCAGCTCTGAGGAGAAACCCAACCCCTACGTTTTTCTGGCAGGGTTTTAGAACTGCTCAGGCAAATTCCTGACTCTCCTGAAACCAAAGGAGTTTCACCTCTGGCCCCAGCAGAGCTGGAATGTCTCCTGTGGTCTCAGGAACCCAAAGGAGCACAGCTCAGACTGCATCAGACAGCTTTCCCCTCCCCAAAAGTTTCCTCTGAAGGGGTGCAGGGGCTGGTACCCACTGCTGACCCGGTGGATGAAGATAAGCCCTTCCAACATCCGTGGGGAAGGAGCTGGTTCTTCATCCATTAACCCCAGCTGGAAGGAGCCCCAGGAGGTCTGGGGTGACCCCCACCCATCCAGGACAGCCCCAACCCAGGACCAAACCCAGGCACTGCTGCAGAGACACCCTTAGCCAGCCAAGAAACATCCTCCCCCTGTTTTTAAATCTCCATTTCAAATGGGCCACCTGGGTCTCAAGGGGACCTCTGAGGAGCTCTCCTCTCTCAAGGGGGCCTCTGAGGAGCTCTCCTCTCCCCAGGCCGCCCCGTATTTACCCAGCGAGATCAGCGACTCGTAGTTGCCCTTCATCACGTTCTTGTAGAGCTCCTTCTGCCACTCCTCCAGCTTCTCCCACTCCTTGTTGTTGAAATACACCGACACGTCGTCAAAAGTCACTGGGACCTGCAACCACAAGCACCAAGGGCTGGAGGCACCTCGCTCCCCACCAGCCCCGACGTGTTATCTCTGGCTCCTTCCCTGCTCAGACACAACCAGGCTACTTCACAGCCATCAACAACCTCTCCCCCCCTTCCCTTGGATACGTATTTCTAGGAGACTAAAGGTCTCAGCCAAAGGGCTGGTTCCTGGTGAAGAACACAGGGTGTGATGTCCCCAACCCACACCATCCTCATCCTCCTTCTCCTCTTGGTCCCTGCTGCTGCGGAAGTGACCAGGCTGGGGAGGTAAAGGAGATAAAAATCGGGTGCTGGGGCTGGACCTCATCTCTATTGATGAGCTGACGTAAAAACCCAGATCTAATTACCCCAGAACTCCAGGGAAAACTCTACCCAGGCCAGGAGGGCTCCCAGTTCTCCGTGGTTATTGTGTGCTGGGAGCCGGCCGCAGCTTTCAAGCCTGTTCACTGAAAAATCATTTCTAAGGATAAACTCAGCGTGTGGGAGCTGGAGTGTGTTTGGCTTCTGCTCCCCAACCACCCTAATGGGGTGTCAGGGTGAACCCCCTTCTCCCAGACCCACTCCATTCCTCTGTTCACTTTGCTGTGCCCCACATGGTCCCTTCTGTGAACCTTCTTTTAGGAACAGGGACCTGGATGTTGGGGGTGAGCTCTGCCTGATGCTGGGCTAAGCCCAACTGGGAGTGTGGGGAGCTCATCTGCCCTCCTCCAAATCCCAGAGGCTGCTCATTCCCTGCGGCAGCAGCCACCCCCCCTGCCCTGCTTGCTCCTTTCCTGGTCCAGGAAGGAGTCCCCAGACCAAGGGGGTAGGGACTAACAGACCACCAGATCCTCAGGGTTCCTCTCAGAAGGTGGCAAAAGAAGAAAGGAAAAGCAAAAATAAAAGAAGAGCAAGTGGCTGGCAGGCTGCACAGCAAAGCAGAACTGAAACCCCTGGCCCCAGTGTAGGGGGACGGGACGTTCCCCTCGGGTCCATCTCCCACCACACGTGGGTCCCCCTGGGAGAGACACCAGGAAGCCGTGAGGGGCTCCAGGTCCAGACAGCAGCGACTCACCTGCACCAGGGCCATCCCCACTCAGCCGCTGCTTCTCTCCTACCCCACTTCCCCTCTACTCCATGAGCTTTTTGGGAGCCCCTGGGGTGCAGAGCCAGGCTCCCGCACCCCCTCCCGGAGATGGGGACCCCCCCCATTACCTTGGGGACTTCCCCCTTCCTGCCCGGGGGCAGCCGCAGGATCCAGAAGTTCCTGTTCTTGAGCAGGTTCTCCATGTTCTCCAGGCGCCGCTGGAGCAGCCCGTACTCCTGGATGAGGGTGCCCAGCGCTGCACACTTGCTCTCCAGCTGGTTCCCCAGCTCTGCCGCCGTCTTCTCGCAGTCGATCAGCTTCTTCTCTGCCATCCCCGTCCGACCCTCCAGGTCGAGGAGGCGGGTGGAGTGGGAATCCACCTTCCTCTCCACGGCTTGCACGGCCGCCACCACCGTCAGGGACAGCTCAGCCGTCTGCGTCTCCCGCTCCGAGGTGCGTTCGGGGCCGCACGGCGGCCGGAGGGGTGAGGGGCAGCGTGGCTGCAGCACCGGCTCCGGTGCCTGTGGGTAGAAGGGTGCAGGGGGTCACGGTGTTGGGGGGGGGGGGACACGCAAACAGACAGACACAGACACACCCCCCCCTCCCCATACCACTCCCCCTTCCCCAGGGTTGATGGGGTGCGGGGGTCTCGCCCACTGCTTCCCCAGGGCTGGGCAGCCGGGGCGGCCCCAATGTCCCCGCAGGGCGCTGACCCCGCTAAGCCGCTTATGCTGGTGGCCCCAAGAGGTGACACCAGGATGGGGGGGGGGGGGGGTTGGTGGTGACAGGGGACAGCCGAGCCCCGTTGCCATGGGCACGGCGAGGAGACACCCCGGGGGGCTGGCGGGCGCTGTCAGGGCAGGGGCTCCCCGTCGCCATGGGGACCGGGCGGTGACACCGGGGGAAGAGGAGAGGGGGGGCTGTCATCGGGTGCGGGGTCGGGGGGGGGCGGGCGGAACGGGCAGCGGGGTCGTCGCTCCTCGACCCGCCGGGCCCGGCCGCCGAGGCTGGAGGGCAGCGGCGGGACGGGCAGGCCCGGCCCCCGACGGCAGCTCGGGCGCCGCCGGCCGCGGAGGCCCGGCCCGGCCCTGCCCGGCCCGGCCGCGCCGCCCCCCCGGGGCTGCCCGCGCCGGCGTCGGCCCTGCCCGTCCCCGAGCCGTGCCCCCCCCGGGGGGGCGGCCGAGGCGCCGCTGGCTGACAGCCCCCGCCGGCCTCCCGCCCCGCCGCCCGCCCCGCCGCCTCCCGCCGCGGCCCCGACGGCGCGGCCCGCCCCGACGTGCGGCCCTCGGGCTCCGGGCGAGCTGCGGCGGGCCGGGCCGCGACCCGCGGCGAGCGGGGAACGGGGAACGAGGAGGGGGGGGCGCGGCGGGCGCCCTTACCTGAGCGGGAGCCCCCTCGGCCATGGCCCTTTGTTCCCTGCCCGGGGCCCCGGGGGCCGCGGCCGGGAGGATCCAGCGCCCGCTCGCTCCTTCACCTCCGCCCGCCGCCGGGCATCGGGCTGGGCCCGGGGCGGCGCGGCGCGGCGGGGCGGCGGCGGCGGCGGGGCGGGGGCGCGGCGGGGCGGCGCGGCGGGGCGGGGCGGCGGCCCGGCCCGGCCCGGCCCGACCCGACCGGGGGGAGGCGGGGGAAGGGGAGGGGAAAGGGGGGAGCAGCGGGCGGCGAGAGACCGAGCGCTGCTCCGGGTCCCGGCTCCGCCGCTCCGCGCTGGGCGCTCCGGCCCCGCCGCTGCCCCGCCGAGCCGGCAGGGGGCGGGCGGGCCGCCGCCGTCGCGCGGGCCGCGCCGGGGGCCGCGCCGGGCGGGGCGGAGCGGGACACCCGCCGCCGGCGCAGCGCCCCCTGCCGCACCGACGGCATCACCGCGCCCCGTCGGGGCCCCCCCTCCCACCGCCGACACCGCCCGGCCCCGACACCGGCCCCGCCGCGGATAGGGGGGTTGGATTTGGAGGCGCAGGGGGCGGGGGGGGCGATGGGGACCGGTGGCGGCGCCCCGGGCCCGGGCCCGCGGGGCTCCCGCGCGGGGCGGGGCCGGAGAGGACCCCGGGCGGTGGAGGACCGGGGAAGGGTTGGTGGAGGGGAACGGGGGGACTCTGGGGGGAGCTGGGGGGACTGGAGGGCGACCGGCGGGACCGGGGCATCCCCAGGAGTAACGGGGTCGACAGGGAGGACGGGGAGAGGCTGGGCACGGGGGGGGCTGCGTGGCCCGGGGAGCCGCGGAGGGAACGGGGCCGCGGGGCGACTGCGAAGGGCCCGGGACGTGCCGGGGGCGGGGGGCGCTGGGAGGCGCCGGTGGGGACCGGGGGGACCCCCGTGCGCAGGGGCTCCCCCCTCCCCTTCGGCCCGCACCGTCGGGCGCCGCCATGGCGGGGGCGGGGCTGGCGCGGGCGCCCCCTGGCGGCCGGACCCCGCGGCCTCGCGCCCCGCGGGCCCGTGAAATGGCGGCCGGAGCCGGCGTCGCCAGGGAAACAGACCCCTCTACCCCCCTTCCCCGCCCCGGGACGGGCCCGGACCCTGCGCTCCCCCTGCCCGGTTCTCCCCTCTCCCAGCCCATCCGCTCCCATTGAGGACGCGCCTCCCCCGGTGTCCCCTACGCCCACCCCATCACCCCCCTATCCCACCCCATCATCCCCCGCCCATCCCCACCCCAACCTGGCCCTGCCCCCCCACCCCACCTCACCTCACCCCCCATCCCATCCCCACCCATCCCTCTCATCACCCCCACCCCTGTGTCCCCACGCTGAGGTGTGTCTGTCCCTCCTGCACCCCCACCCCGGCGGGCCCCGTGCGTGGCAGCAGCCCCGCAACACCCGGCTCCGGGTCCTGCCTTCAGGGACCCCGGGGTGACAATGGGGGGAAGCGGGTGACACCACACGGGGACGGGCAGGAAACCCTTCGGACTGCGGAAAAGGGAGGGGATGAGGGGGACGGGGACAAGGCCACATCCTGTCACTGGTGCCACGCCAGAATGGGGGCACAGGCTGCCCGCTGCCACCCACGCTAGGGGCACAACACACACCCCCACACACACCCCCAGGGGAGCAGCAACAGGCAGGGACCCGGGTTGGGGACAGGCCGCTCCTGGGCTGTCCCAGGGAGCCACAGTCCTCAGTCAAGGGGGACACCACGATAGAGAAGGTCCCTGTCCCAGGGCTCAGATGTCCCAGTGGAACTGGGGGGAACTGGGATGGGGGCAGCTACTGGTCTGGGTCTCTGCCTGGGTCCAGCTGCCAGAGGGAGGCCTGGAGATGCAGACACCGTATGTGCCACAGTCACCCCTCATTGAGGGGGGGGCACCTCCACAGCCACCACAGAGTGGGGGGTCAGGATGTGGCCAGTGGTGCTGGGCTCCTCCAAACGCTGAGATCCATGCTGCCGGCCACACCCGTACGGGTACGTGTACACACAGAGCACACGTCTGGAGCCTATCAGGACATGTGTGTGTAGCCATGATGTCCTGCGTGCTGCAGCCGCCCTGCTGTCAGGCTGCAGGAGCCATCCAGCACGGTGCTCTTCCCTGCTGTGAGCTGTCCTGGGTGCTCAGATGAGTTCCCTCCTCCTCTTCCTCCTCCTCCTCCTCCTCCTCCTCCTCTCCCTCCCCAGCACCCCAGCCTGTGCACCCCTCCTTCCGTGGGGCCTCCCCAACCCAGCTGGCAACTCCGAGTTCATGGAGGGAGCTGAAATTTGGCTGGGGACCCATGTGGGCACCCAGCATGATGTGGGCTGGCTGAAGACCCCCAGCACCCTCCAGCCTCAGCCCAGCTGTGCAGTGGGGACCTGCGGGCCTAGACCTGGGACCCTCACCCACGGCCAAAGCCCTGGTGCCTTATCAGAGTGCTGGGGGGCTCCGGGGGCTCCGGAGGCTCCCCCTGGCTGTAGCGTGGCCAGGGCTGGGAGAGGGGATCTGTCTCCTCACACTGGGTCCCGCAGGGAAGGGAGCAGAGAGCAGCCACCCAGCACCGAGCGCTGCACTGCCCAATCCCCCGGCACCAGCTGCAGCTCCTTGCAGCGGCAGAGGGGAGCAGGAGCTGGGCAGGGGCCCTGTACCCACTCCAGGATGGGAACTGGGGAGGAACTGCACAGGGGAGGGAGGGGGACATGCAATGCTGGGGAAGGGACAGACCCTCCCAGGATACTGTGGGGCACCCGCTGCCCCCCACCAGCCCCTCAGGATGCGAGATACAACAGGGTGCTCACCTTTGGGCCCGGGCCTGGTAGGAACAGTTTATTGGCAGCCCTGGTACAGAGAGCACAGGGATGATGTGCAAGAGGCCGTGGTGATGCACAGCCCAGCCACGGCGTGCTGAGGTCCCACCAGCTGCACCGGGACACCGGTGAGAGGCAAGGCCGCAGTGACGGCGGCTGGACCCTCGGCCTAGCATGCTGGGTGCACAAGAGCCGGTCCCTGCTCCTGGTGTGAGCCTGTGCCGGCTGTGCCCCATGGCAGAGCCTGGCTGTGGCGCAGTGACTCCCACCTAAACCCAAAGTTTGTTCTCAGCCATAGTGGGAGCAGAGGAAAAGCTCTTAACGAACCCCAAATGGCACCCACCAAGCAGCACAGGCCCCGGAGCCGCACCAAGCAGGTTCCTCAGCTGGATCTCCCTCCCCAGATGCTCGGCCAAACAGTAAAGAGTCCAGAGTGAAGCCTGCTGGCTTCATGTGGCTCATCATTTCCAATAATTACCTGGAAAACGCTAATAAACAACAGCCAGGTGCTGGGCAAGGGCGCTGCAGGCGTCGCCCCCCGAGCTAGGCCGAAACGCAGAGGCCGGCGCAGGGACGCAGGGAGAGAGGGGGAGCTGCTCTCACTCACCCCACACACGGGCCTGGGGATGGAAACACACTGTATTGACAGACTTTACAAAAGTTATTACAAAACACGATCACGAACCAGCAGCTGACGATACACAGCGGAAGAGACACCACTTACAGCCACCTCAGGAACGACACTTGATTAATTAAGCTCCGAGAAATCAACTGCTATTTACACAGAGACGTCTGGGGAAACTCTGGTCAGTTATATGTTTTTAAGTGTTTTAGATCAACTGTGAAATATAGTGTCACACGTTTCCTTGTAGTATAATAATAATAATTAATAATAATAATAATTAATAATAATAATATAATAATAACCTACTTCTAGAGTAACTAAAAACCAAGCAGCTCTTTACAGGGGTTAGGAGAAGTTGCCTTCACTCGTCTGACTTACCTGAGTGTGAGACCAAACCCAGTTAAAAAACCGTAAGAAAACTGCCTTCATCACTAGGAGTCTGTGATGGACCAGCGGCCCCGTTCCCTCAGCCAGAGGGAAACCACAGCCCAACTGGTGCCAGGAACATCCTTGGGAAGCCCGGAGAAACATCCTCCTTGAGGTGTGTTACCCTCCACACGCTGCCCTTCCCGACTCCTCCTGCTCCCAATGTCCTCAAAGCCCTTTTCTCCTGCTTGTCCTTTCCTCCTGCACCTACTTTTTCTCACCTCAACCTTTGCTGCTCTCTCCTCTCTGCCTCAAATCCCACGTCGTGCCCCTAAAACCACCATCGCTTCGCCTCTCTTCCCTTCATCCCAACCCAGAGCTGCCGCCCGAGGCGCGGCAACGCAACGGGAGCGGGCGGATGGATGCCTGGAAAGGGCACCTTCCCTCCCTCCCTCTCTCCCTCTTCCAGCCTCGGCAGGGGGGAAACGAGGGGAAATAAGAAAGCGAAAGCTCGTCACTCCCGAATATGCACAAAGAAAGGCGGGGAGACACCTCCTAAATATGGACCCCAGAGACTTGCTCGCTCAGGACCCCAGAGAATCGCTCGGCTCTGGGTTATTCTCTACAGGCAAAATCCAAACCTGTGTAGGGAGAACAACTAGTCTGAGGCCTACACCACCATGGAAGTCCCATGGGAACGCCGGCGGGGGTCGAAGAGGTGCCTCTAGGCCGTCTGATCCATGAGTTTTTAAGAGGGATTTCCTTTTTTGACGCTTCAACAAAAGCAGGCTTAGCAGCACGGCCAGGTGGATTCACCGGGATACAAGCCCACCTCCCCGTCACGCTGCCAGCCCGTGAGCGGTAACCACGGGCCCATCTGCCCCGGCCTCGGGCCGCAGCGCTACTGCTTAGTTTCTTTTTTCACACAGAAGTGGCTGGTTTGAGTGGCCGATTCCAGGTTGTGCTGTGAATCCTCCCCGGGCCGGGGGTTGCGGGAGTGGATTTTCTGGTGGCAGTTGAGAGACTCTTTGTAACGGAAGTGCTTCCCGCAGACAGGGCACTGGTAGGGGGTCTCCCCGGTGTGGACCCGCCAGTGTTTGAGGAGGTGGTCCCGCCGGATGAAGCTCTTCCCACACTCGGTGCACTGGTAGGGCCTCTCCCCGGTGTGGATGCGTTGGTGGCGGATGGCTTTGGAGAGGTCTCGGAAGTCCTTCCCGCAGTAGGTGCACGTCAGCGGCCCGTCGCCTTTCCCTGTGTGGAGCTTCTGGTGCAGGATGAGGCTCACCTCCAAGCTGAAGCTCTCCTTGCACTGGGAGCAGGTGTAGGGCCGCTCCACCATGTTGTTCACCTGGTGCCTCACAAAGCCATACTTGAAAGCGGAGCTCTTCTCCCCATCGGGGCGCTTGGCTGGTCTGGAGCGGGAAGGTCCTTGGGCTTTTGGAGAAGCTGCTTTGGATTTCTGCCTGAAGGCTTCTCCGTGCTCCAGGGACGTGCAGGCTTCCTCACTGGCGTGAGCTTTCTGATGGGTGACAAAGAGCTCCTTGTCCAGGAAGCTCTCCCCACACTCACAGCAGATGTACGGCCCCTCTACCCCAGCCACGTCCTCAGGAAGGTCCTTCCTGGCCAGCTCCCTCCCGCGGCGAGCGGAGCGCCTCAGCCCGTTGCCTGTCGCTGCTCTCTGCTGCGGGGTGGATCCTCCACGGCTCTTCCCACTTGGCTTTACCTCTTCCTCCGGGCTGGAGAAAACCTCTTCCCACTTCCCTGAGAGCGAGCTGGGAAGCTCGAGGCTTTTGGGACCTTTCTCATCGCACTGCTGTTCATCTGGCAGAGCAGAGACAGTCATGTCATTTCTTTGGGAGCAGAACCGCCTCCATACCCAGACCGCAACGCTCTTGGGGCAGAGCTGGTCTCTGCTTTGCCCCCTCCAAAGTCAGCTCCTGGCTGTGTGTCCTGCTCAGGAGCTACCTGAGCCGTGGTAGAACACAACTCCAGTGTATCCTGACTGGGAAGGGTGGGATCCTTCTGGTTGGGAAAGAGCTTTCAAGACCATTGGGTCCAAATGCTCAGCCGGAGCCCTGTCCCCAAGCACCGTGTCTGTGGGGCTCTGACCCCCCGGGGACAGGGACTCCCCTGCCCCAGCAGCCTGTGCCAGGGACTGACACCCCTTTG
>JAQOTC010000205.1:0-17164 GCA_028554615.1 Rallus crepitans
TGACAGAGCCCTGGCACAGGCTGCCCAGGGGGTTGTGGAGTCTCCTTCTCTGGAGATATTCAAGACCTGTCTGGACACCAACCTGTGCAACCTGTCCTAAGGAACCTGCTTTGGCAGGGGTGTTGGACTCGATGATCTCTGGAGGTCCCTTCCAACCCCTAAAATTCTGTGATTTCCAAAGTGTGGAATACCTCCAGCCCAGGGAGGGGCTTGGGGACGTTGACAGTGTGGCCAAGGGCAGCAGCCATCCCAGCACCCACCTGTCTGGGCTCCGGCTGCTGTGACGCTGCTCACTGAGTGATGGCAAAGCTGGTGCAGCTTCACTGGAGCTCTCAGCACTGATCGCTGGCCCAGAGAAACTGGCAACTGGGGGGAAAAAGAGGAAGTGAGGGGATTAGGAGGTGATCTCAGGTAGTGGGGGAAGAAACCAAGAGTGTTTTCTCAGCACTGCAAAAGCTGGATCCCTTCCTTTCTGAGAGCGCAGAAGAAGAGGCCGGAGGCAGAGGTTTATGGTGGGTATGTCTGAAGCGGATCAAAGGAGCGATTTGGCTTGCCTGAGCCTGGCAGGGAGCATGCCAAATCTTTCATGTGGGAGTGTGACTGAGGTGGTGCTGCGTGCTGCGTTGGGGGTGCTGATGGGCCAGACTAATGGCAAGAGCACGCTCGGGGCCAGCAGGCACAGGTATTGGACTGGGGTTTAAAAAACATCCCACGGAATAAAGTCCCTGAGCTCAGTTAGACAGGGTTGGGGAAGGGAACCTGAACGTCAGCGCAGGGGTCTGAAGCCCCGAAGGGGGCCTCCAGTTGCACTGTGTGGCTAATCTCCTGCCTTCCCGGCCCTTTCCTTGTCCCAACTCCCTCCTGTGGCAGAAGTTGGCTATATGAAAGGACAGGATTTTGGAGACGAATGAAAATGGTCTTTCATTTCCTTCCATCTGTTTTCACTCACTCAGCTGTCTGCCTGACTTTAGCACCTATCAGCTCCTCCCAGCTCCCATAATTTCCTTGCCTTGAGATTTGGGTTTTCCCTGGGCATTTTCCTTGGACTCTGAAATTTCCTGCTTCAGCCATTTCTTGGATTTATATGCACAATGCAATGGATGACAAGGGGAGATGAGAAGCATGGGAGCCACGTGAGTGGATTACTGCTTGTGTAAAGCTTCCAGAAAGTACAGGAGAGCACCGAGCTGGATGGCAGGAACAGCTCTGTGTCCTGAGCCTACCATGCTGGGCCAGCTTTGGAACAGAGATGGGTATGGGACTGGAGGAAAACAGGTATCCTTGGGCAAGCTGCTAGAGGAGCAGCAGAAACTCCTGCTTGAGCTGAGTCAGACAGAAAGAAGCATTGTGTCTATTTTAGGATTTTGTGCTGCTGTTCCTCACCTTCCCATCCAAATACATCCCTTTAATGGATGATACTCAAGAGGAAGCACATATATTCTCCAGCGTGAGGGTGCCTGTGCCCCTAAGGCTGTTTTCCCAGCAATATAAATTGGTCCTATAAAAGATGTTACCTCTCCCTGCTGCTCCTTAATAACTAGGTGTTGTGGCTATAGCACTTTGCCATCATCATATTTTTCACCAAGGCTCCAGGCTTCCCCCCTCTTTTTTCCTCCTGGGTACTGCATAGTTCGCTGCAAAAACAGCAGCCCAGCACCCCACACCCCAGCACCCCACATACCAGCATTCCAGCATCTCAGCATCCCACATCCCAGCATCTCAGAATCCCACATCCCAGCAACAGCTGCCACCCTTGGGTAGGTGAATGTGAACAGAGGTATCTGGTGAGGATGCTATGGGAGGAGATGGGAGGCTGGGACATGTGGAGCTCATGGAGTGATGGAGCAGCAAGGGCACCCAGCTGGTGCTGGGGTAGCACATTTCCTCCACATCCCAGCCCCAGCGTGCTTGTGGAGAACAAGAAGGACCCTGTTCTTTGTCCTGACAGCTCAGAAGTAGAGTGGAAAGGGCGACTTTCAGTTTTATTTAAAAACTGCAAATGCCAGGCTACCCTCTCAAGGGACCAGGCAAGGAAGTGCTCATCTGCACCCAGTTTCCTCCCATCCAGAACCACTGGAACCAGCAGCAAAGTCCTCACTGCATGATAGGCATCAAAACTGTGTCACCTTCTGGGTCTTCACATCGCTGCTATCGGGATGCTCCTTTTCCTTGCACATGTGAAAAGGGAATGAAGCAGAGGAAATTGCATCTGAAAGTTCACATTTCTGGCTTTCTTTGCCCTGAGGACCTTGGAGTCCTTTTGCTGGGTGCTTAAGATGTGGTGCCCTGCTTGGAAAACAGATGCATGCCGTGGGTGCACGGCGTGCAAGCAGAGTGCAACGTTGTTGCTGCAAATCTGTGCAAGCCCAGTGTCAGGGCATTATGTGCTACAGCACTGAGGTTTAAAACAAACCCTTAGAAGTTACTTTTACAGCCGCAATTTTGAGGTATCCTTTGGTCACTCCATAAAGCCTTGAGAGGGACTTTCGGTTGTGGCTCACCTCCTCTTGTCTCTCTTGTATGCCTGGCCAGGTGCCTTTGGGGTAACCTGTTGGGGGCAATATGGCAGTGAGGCTTTATACATCAGAAGGCAAACGCACCTTTCTCCTTAGAAATGGGGCATCAATGCATCGATCCTCTTTGCCATTCGTTGTGAGAAGGGAAAGGGAAACTTAATAAAAGCCAGCAGACCTTGGCAGCTCACCTCCTGGCCCAAAGTCAGCTTCCTCACTCAAGCCCAGATTATTTTCAGAAGATCCCTCCCTCTGAACACACGTTCCTTCCCTCCCAGCTACGCTGTGGCCCTCCCGCTGCAGTGCCGCAGGGAGCTGCTGCAGAGAGCAGCCCCTTGGCTCTATGTTCTGAGAACACAGCCTGGCCAAGGGTTTGCATGGCAGCAGCTTTAACAAACTCGCTTTCCCCACAGTGCATAGAATCTTGTCATCTTGCTGACAGATTAATGCTTATCCCCCCTCCCCCTGACCTTTTTAACTCAGTAAAACTAGCTACAATATGAACCATTATTGCCCTAGGGCTTATCAATAATTTGGTGTACAGTGGTGACACTGGAATAACATGCAGAAGTTGTAGGGATTAATGCTCCCTTGCCTGTTAGGATCTTTAAGTGTGGGATGTGGTTGATGTAAGGAATTCCCATAGATTCATTGGATCCCCTTGTCACACGTATGGCTACAGGAGAAATCACACGTACAAACACACTCCGTGAATGAGCTGCCTAATGAAGCGCCTTCACCTACACGCATTAACCATCCACTGCCAAACAGATCAGGGAAAGAACCACCCCCCAAAAGCATAAAGCCATGTCAATTTTTTGCACTGTCCCCCGCTGCCTTTTGTGACAGCAGCTGGTCCCACCCCCTCGTAGGAGAGGTGGGTCCAACATCACATCAGTGTTGGATGTATTCAGCCACCAGCGAACTGGAAGGGTCCCAAGTAAAGCCAACCTGGGAAGGTTCCCATTAGTTGGAGTTGGTGAATAGCATGAATAAACTAAGATTTAAAACCAAATAAATGAAAATCATAGATTCAGATAGAAGGAGGCTCATCTAACAGCCTTGAGCAGGGGGTCGCCAGCTGCACAAGCCAGAAGAAACCCAAAATGAGTAGCCCATAAAATCAGGAGGAATTTAAGATAAGAAGAGTCACGGTATTTCATAGTTGCTGAGGCTTTCAAAAAGATGCCCTGGCAACACATCTTTTCAATAGGCAAGGGTCAAATATTTGTAACACCAGGCCCTGCCTCTGCAGCGGGCCTTGCCAGCCGCTGGCCCTGCAACTGGGGTCTGCGGGGCCAGGAAACCCATGTGCCAGGCAGTGCTGCTTCCTACCAGTGTGGGTAAATCCAAACATTTCCATGGAAGCAGAAAAAAATCCCCACTACCTGCGACTTGCCTGAAACATCGTCATCAGTCAGTTGTGCTTTTGGGGTGTGTGATATGTCACCTGGTGCTGTTGGTGCCGTGCTGGGTGGCCACCACCTCCCCCCAGCTTGCTGCAAGCAATTAAAAAGCATCTCCTGGGGCTCCAGACTTTCTGCCTCTCAGGCTGGGACTGAGTTATTTATCCAGTCACTGTATTTCTCAACACACATGTAACCTGCCTCTCCTGGAGCAAGGCGGGGTGGGGGTGGGGTGGCATGTGTTGAAATGAGGGTCCCCATGGGCTCAGAGAAGATGGGTAGCATTGCTGGTGGCCGACTCCTCATTGGGCTGTTGTTGGAAGGAGTTTTGCTGCTGAGGGTGGGATGTAGAGATGGGTCCTGGAGAGTTTGGTCCAACTGTCATATAGGGTGTTAACAGGTATGAGCTTGTCGTCCCCAAATCCAGGACTCCTGACACAACAGGTGGGATTTTTATCGTGGATGTGGGCTGTGACCTTCCATCCATCCATGTCCCCGTGCTTTAACCTATTCCCTCAAAGGCTGTCTGGGGCCCCAGCCCTGCTCAGCCCCGGCTGGGCATCTCTCCCATAAGCGTTTTCTGGCTCCCCACGTGCAGGAAGCTGTTTCGGTGGCTGCTGCGGAAATTCTTTGTCTCCACTTCCTATTTCTTTTCCTGCTCACCCTCCTCCCCCATCCCCCACCCCCCCAAGCCAGGCACATGCACTGCTGGCTCCAATGTCCCTGGCGAAGAACAGTGCCTTTCTGCTGGTCTGCTTTGTCATCCCCAGAGACCAGAGTGTCCCTTGCTCTGAAAATGTCCTCCCCTTTGGGTGGCAGGGGTGTGGGATGGGTCTGGGTGCGGGCTGAGGGCCTGACTCCTTCTCCTATGTGGCTCAATGGCTTTATTCCCACGAATAACGGGAGGCAGCATGCTGCGAGCGCTGCCAAAATCCTGTCTGTTTCTGACAGCATTGTGGCTTTTCCTCTGACTTCCTTTGTTTGGGATTAAAGGGTCAATTATTTTAAATAAATAAATACATAAATAGAATAAAATAACTAGGTGGTGCTTTAGAAGCACCTCGGTGTCTAGGGGTGTGTGGCAAGTCTGGCAACACAAATGGCTGTGGCAGATATTTTCCTTCCATGACCAGTTTTGGCAGCAGCCTGGCCTGCTTGGCCTGCCTTGCATGGTAAGCACTATGCTAATAAAAAAAACAATCAATCAATCAGTCAATCAGTCCTTGAAATCTAGGATGCCACTGTGTCTCAAACGAACTTGTCAAACCTCTGGGCACTTGCTGGGCTGTGTGTCCTGGGTGCAGGTCCAGGTCTCTGCACACCCCTCACCCCGCTGAGAGCTGAGGCTGCTCCCTGTTACCTTCTCAACAGTCTGTTTTGAGGGTTGGGATATATTTTTTTTTAAAAGCAAAATCCCTGGGGCAAGGGGAGGTTTGTGTCCATGAGCTACAGCACCAGCCACAAGGGCAGCAGCCCCCCAAAATCATTTGACAGTCACTTAGGCACAGCAAAGGCAAGTTGTCCTGCTGGCAAGGCAGCCTGTAAAGGTAATTTCTTTCTTGTCACATGAGGTAAGGGAGGAACTTCATTTTGTCCTGTAGATTATCCCCTGTGCCTGTGCCCCTGGCACTGCCCTTGCCTCCGTTGCCTTAACAGCAGCAGCTGCTGAGAGCTGTGGCAATGGGATGGGATGGGAAGGGTCAGGTGGGATGGGGACAGATATATCCAAACTCTGTGGCTTTCCCTTGTTAACTTTAATGAAAGGAAATGATTTATTTTATTTTTACCCAGAAGAAGCAGCCATGGGAGCAGAAAGCCAGCAGCTATTCCTGGGCACTTGTGTCCTCAAAGGGGGAAGGGGATGGAGATAAACTTGTTAGGCAGCCATTTCTGGTGCTGCCAAGTGGATTTATGCCACGCAGAACACGTCTGCAGAGGGAGGAGGCTGGCAGTCATGCTCACCCTGACTGTGATCTGCTAAGTGAAGCTCTGGGCTGGGAAATAAATGGCCACTTAAATTGGTCCCATCCCAGGAAGCCGCAGTCTCGGCGTGGCCCATCAGGTGCCACCTGCCTGCTTCCTTGTGGGGAAGATGTTACAATTCCCCAGGAAAGAGGTGGGAATAAAACTTAATACTTATGGGAAGTAGGAAGTATCAAGATGGATGTGCTTGGCAGCCTGGTGGCATGGAGCACTTTGGGTTTATGGCTTATAATCCAGTTGTTACCACCCTGTGGTAGGAGAGATGCTCATGCTGCTGGAGTGAGGACCAGCCCAGTTCCTCTGCCTTCGGTGCCGGATAGTGCACTGAGAAGTGCACACCTGAGCTTGTGTGTGAACAGGAACAGGGCAATCTCATAGCAAAGGGGTTTCACTGGGGCTTGGTGAACCCTGGGCAAGCTGTGCTCCATCTATCATTCCCTCCATCGGTGCCATGGAGATGCTGATGCCCAGGGAGGTCACTAAGGCTTGGTATAATTTTGGAGCTTCAGAGTCTTTAACTATTAGTAATTACTATTTCCCTAAGCATTTAGCTAGTAGCTCTGACAGTTACCTGGTTTAGGTCAGTAATCAATGCAGGTGAGTCTTTCCACAAGCCAGAAGGAGCCCATGGGCAGACAAGCACCAGGCATCTGCCTGTGCCAGGGCTCTTTCCCTTTTCTATGCTCTATGTATTGCACCAGAGGAAAAATAGGGAGTATTACAGGGGAATTGGGATGGCTAAAATTTGCCACAAGAGGTGACACGGGCAGTTTGTCAACTTGTCCTGCCTAGAACTTCCTACAGGCTCTGTGGGACTCCTGTCCCTCCTGCCATGCCTCCACATCCCACAAGCTTTCACCAGCCCCACAGCAGATGGGGAGATGGAGGCAGGGGTGGCCAATACTTACCTGCTGCCCTGGACAAGTCCCATCCAGGGTCTGAAATGTAATTTCTAATATAATTTTCTAATTCTTTAACTATAGCCCCATCTAATGGTATGAACCCAGCCATTCCCTGTACAACGCTGGTGTTCAGGTGGATGCTGGGGTTTCTCCAACGTGGCATGCCAGCAGTGCTGTTGGGCCAAATCCAACTTGCCTAAATGTTTCTGGTTGGGGACACAGCAGTGGCAGGGGATGCCACTGCCACCACGCCTGGATGCACTGGCAGCTCTGGCCATGCCCCTGCCTGCTCCTTCCAGCCCCAGCATGGGTTTTTCCCTCATCCCTCCCTTTTTACTGGTATAAAAAAGCAATAACACCCACTCAATGAGGCATGTTGGGCTCTGGCTCACACTGCCTGATGTGCATTGCCAGGTAGGACACTCAGGAGCTGGCACATGAAGATGGTGGGAGCAGTGGGATTTATGCTCTCCTGAAAGCTCCTCCAAGGTCCTCTGCTGCACCCAGGCTGGTATCCAACGTGTCTTCTGAAGGGTGCCTGCAGCAGAGCTGTGCAGAGCTGAAGGCATGAGTAGCTCAGTGCCACCAGTGCTTTGGCATAGGCCATGGGGAAGCTGTCATCCCTGCATGCGTGCACGCAGGAGAACACATGCATGCCAGCAGCAGCATGTGGGACATGCCATCCTGTTCCCTGCCCCCTGCCCCCACCCCCAAGTGCTGCCTGTGCCCCAGACAGAGCCATGGAGGGCTGGGATGCAGCCCGGGGGGACTAGCTGCCTCCCAGCCCTTTCTGTCAAGGAACAGGGGCAGCAAACCCATCATACCTGCACCTGGGATGAGTCCCTGTAGGCATGCACAGCTACATGCTGATGTCCTAATGGGAAACAGAAAGTTCACCTGGCAGTGATTTCAATTGAATTTAAGCTTAAGCTAGGGCTGAGTTATGAAAGGCCATGAGAAATGAGAGCAGTGGAGCTTGGTCTGGCTCCTGGCTGGAGGATGAGGTGCTGCATCTTTATGTCCTGCTGGCTGAAGAATCCTTCTCCCTCCTTCTGCTGGCAGGGATTGGAGGGTGGTGGGGGAGGGTGGTGGGGTGGTGCTGGTGCTGGATATGAGGGTGCTGGCAGGGATTGTCCTGAGTCTATGGCCAGTGTTGCTGCTGGCTTTGGGGGACAGTTCCACATTAGGAGGGTGTTTTGGGTTTGTGTGGCAAGGTTTTGGTAGTGGGGAAAGGGGGCGCTGCAGGGGTGGTGTGGTGGTTTGATCCTGGCTGGCGGCCAGACACCCACCTAAGTCCCTCTATCACTCCCTGTCTCTCTCCCTTCTCTAGTGGCAAAAAGTGGCCACTTTTTCCCACTGAGGGAATTGCTCCTACCACTGGACAAAGAAGTTCCATCCAACAAGAGGGGGCTTTCTAGCCAGCTTCCAGTTGTGGTGGATTTCTCCTTTCCCCCCCAGCTTTTCTCCATGCATGAGATGGTGCCCTGACATTCCATGTTATGCAGTCTCTGCGACCCTCATGCCAGCTGAGTCTGAATGAGGATGGTGGTATTGGGGGTCTTGGAGAGCTCTGGGGGACACACAGGCATGTGGAGGGAGGCAGTATCACCAGGCCTCATGGGACATCGCCCCTTGGGCTCCAGACCATGCAGCACTTTGAGAGTGAGCCTCATTGCACCCACAGCCCAACCCCAGCTCTGAGTTTCACACTGGGCCGCAAAGGCACAGCCACATGGCATGCCAACCTCCAGAGTTTTTTGTCATTTCTGATTTTTTTCCACTGTTTTTGGTCCTTACCCTTCCTTTGGTGCTGGGGAAGGTCTCCTCCTACAGCAGAGGCCTGACCAGACTGCTCTGACTCAGCTTTTGGGGCTGGCACCCACCAAACGAGCCAAGGCCCGGCCCTGCTTCCCTCTGTTTTTCATTTACTCTGTGGCTGCTGCAAGCGCTGCTGGCAAGGCCGGGGAGGGAAACCCAGCACACATCCCAGAGGGCTGGGGGGAGCAGAAGGCAGCAATTTGTGGGGTCCCTTCTGCTGGGAAGGGGAGCTTGCCACCCCAGCCCCCTATTTAGCCAGCACTGTCAGGCTAGCTACAAAAACCAACATGTAAAAATCAGTTTTGGCAGGAGAGTCCCAGAGAGAGCCTGTGCCAAGGAAAAATATTGTTGGCAGGCTCTAGGAAAAGTGTTACTCATCTGGGGGGGAAATAACCCAGCCAGGTTGAGCAACCTGTGTGAATTTATTTGGCACAGCTTCATCTCCTACCAGCAGTGAGGTCCTGCAAAAGGACAGTGCTTTTCCTTGGTGTCACTCCATGCCACCCAGCTTGCGCTGCCTTGGCTTGGTGCAGGCTCAAGAGTTGCCACTCCACACTGAGGGATGGCCCAGCCCAAAATGGGGCATTTGTGGGGTATATGACAGAACATTAGGAGTTGGAAGGTACCTCAAAAGATCATCTAGTCCAACCCTCCTGTCAGAGCAGGATCACCCAAACTAAATCACACAGGAACACAACCAGGCACGTTTGAATGTCTCCAGAGAAGGAGACTCCACAACCTCCCTGGGCAGCCTGTTCCAGGGCTCTGTCACTCTCACAATGAAAGAGTTTCTCCTTATATTCAGATGGAACCTCCTGTGCTCCAGCTTGCATCCATTGCCCCATGTCCTATCACTGGCCATCACTGAGAAGAGCCTGGCTCCATCGTCCTGACTCTTGCCCTTTACATATTTATAAACATTAATGAGGTCACAGGCAATAAGGTAGCTGTGTGTGGTTTCTGTGACAGGGTGCTGGAGGTGCTCCCAGTGCTCTGCTGCACGGGGGCAAGGCCCAGCTCCAGGGCGCTGGCTGGGGGCAGCTGGGGTTGGCAATGTGCACAACTGAAATCCACATGAAGACATTTTCTGCCTTGTTCTCTCCATCACAGGGCCTGCTCTGAAGTCACTTCCTCAAGCAGATGAAACAAGTCAAGGCTTAATGACTTACTTTTCTAAACAGGAAAACCCTCTGTTCTCTGCCAACCAGAACCCAAATTTACAAGTAAAGCTCTGCTAGCTGCTCTGCACTCACTCTGCAATCTTGTTTGACTACCTGGATTTGGGCTGCCAATAACTTCGCAGTTTTACAGCACATGTTGAGGAAAAGACCCTGAGAAATCGGATTCAAGTCCATAAGTGGCTGTTGAAGCCCTCTGATGTGATTTATGACTGCACTGCTAAGAGCAGAAGACCTTGTGTGGTGCATGGTTAGGAAAAAATTGTTCGCTGCGAGGGTGGTGAGGCCCTGGCACAGGTTGCCCAGAGAAGCTGTAGCTGCCCCTTCCCTGGCAGTGTTCAAGGCCAGGCTGGATGGGGCTTTGGGCACCCTGGTCTGGTGGAGGGTCTCCCTACCCATGAGGTGGGGGGAGCGGAACTAGATGAGCTTTGGGGTTCCTGCCAACCCAAAGCATTCTGTGAGTCTGCATTAGCCTGGAGACCCCTTTTCCTTCCTTGGCTCTGAGCACCCACAGAGTGCTGGCCGAGACATGAAGGTTGTTTTGCTTCACCTGATATAAAAACTCAGTGATGAGAAGGAACAGGGTTTGTCTCCCTCAAGAGGGGGTCAGCCCTGCCAGGCAGGGATGAATGGCAGGGGACTGAGCCCTCACTGCCCACTGCCAGGAGTAGGGGGTGTAGTGAGCTGGGTGCTGAGCCCCATGGTGCTGAGGTTGGGCCCACGGGAAATGGAAGCACTGAACTGGTAAGATGAGCAGATCAGCTCTTTGCATTCAGACCAGCTACTCTCTCA
The DNA here is from genome assembly GCA_028554615.1 of Rallus crepitans. NCBI lineage: Eukaryota > Metazoa > Chordata > Aves > Gruiformes > Rallidae > Rallus > Rallus crepitans. The sequence continues at coordinate 10,593 of JAQOTC010000205.1, forward strand.
GGGGAGTACCTTGTGAGGGTAACACCAAACCTCCTCCTGGGCCCCAAAGGACACCAACCACTCATTAGGTCAGACAAAACCAGTGACCATCATTGAGCAGCTGCTCCTTTAAAACAAGGGGGGTGCACACCTGAGCCCAACACTGAGGGAAACACTGAACAGAAGAGAAGCAGAGGCTGAACTAAGGGATTATGTCCTCCTCCATGGAGGTCCAGGCTGAGCAGTCTGGGCTTGAGAGACTGAGAGACATTCTGTGATTTATGTCTGCCATCCATAGCAGTGACCCACGCTGGGGCAGCTGGTGAACAGCTGGAGCCCTGTGGGAAAGGACTCACGTTGGAGAAGTTCACGGAGGACTGTCTGACCTGGGTGGGACCCCACAGTGTAGCAGGGGAAGGGTGTGAGGAATGCCCCTCTCAGCTAAGGAGGAGAACATTTTGTGAGGAACTGACCAAAATCCTGATTCTCCTGGTCCCTGTCCCTCACGGTGCCACAATGCAGGCACGGGGAGTAGAAGGGTACAAAATCATGACTACAGTGAAGTCTGCTAGGAAGGGAGGGGTGGGGAGAAGGTGCTTTAAGATCTGGTTGCATTTCTTGTTATCTGACTCTGGTTTCTGTGTGTGCAATTGTTAGGGGTTTTTCATTCCATGTTGAGTCCGTTTTGCCCGTGACACTAATTGTGGAATGATCTGTCCCTATCTCTACTTCTAAGCCTCTCAATATGTATTTCCTTCCCTGACCAACTGAAAAGGGGAGTGATGGAGTGACTTGGGGGCATCTGGCCTCCAGCCAGGGTCAAACCACCACACAGCAGGAGCTGGGGTCTTACCAATTGGAACTGTGGTTTTGGAGGGAGGTGGAATGGGGGGGGGGGGTGATCAGAGCAGAAATAGCTAGGAAATACAAGCTTGTCAGAGGGAAACTAATCTCCACAAACCCTGGGTAGATTCTCTGATTTAAGCTTGGCTCCTGGCCTCTCTGGGACCCTCGAGCAGTGCTGGGTGCATGGAGGGTGGCGGCTCAGTCCCCAGAGCATGGGGATGTGGCAGTCAAACATGGCAGAAGAGAAAGAGCAGATGCTACAGGACTTGAATGCAGAGGCTAGGAGCAGAAGTTAAACAGGCTGGGGAGGTTTACAGGTCTCAAGGAGGTTTTCAGCAGCTTCCCCTTGCAGTCTTTTCACTGCAAAAATAGCAGGGGGTGGAAAGAAGAGGATGGGGTGTGCAGGACCTGCTGCTGGACAGATGACAACACTGAGCTGTCAGAATCCCTCACCTGGCTCCTCGAGATGAGTAAGGCTAAGCACTGCCTTGAGCTGTTACTCAGTCTGGAGAAGCAGCCAGTGCTTGGGTGAAGGATGGCTACGTCAGGTCTCTCTGCTTCAACAGGTCTGTGCAGCCCCCTTGCAACTTCTAGAGCAAGTGCATAAAGAGGAGGAGGTTCAATAGCTTAGACCTCCACTGACCCCCAACCACTAATTTTATGACCATCACAGTTACCACAAAGGTTGCATCCAGCTATTCTAAACCACACAGCAGCTGATCTGTGCCTTGCAGCACAAAGCACAAGGCAGAAAGCACTGAAAGCTGAGGGGTGAAGGAAGTACAGCAGAGTGGATAGCAAGGATAACAGCACCAGCGGCCCAGAGGTTTAATTAGCAAGCTGTTTCAATTGCACTGCTTACCCCACACCCCCCCAGAGACTGCAGTCAACCAAGACCTAACCTCTGTGTCTGCCACACCTCAGAGATGAGGCTGCACCAATGGTGCTTCTGCATACACCACGTTTCCAACCACCCATTGTCCTCCAGATGATTTAGCTTTCCTCAAAGGGCCGGGGGAGGCGGAGCTGAGCTGGCAGCCTGTTTATGTTGCATCACCTGGATTTATTGCCAGCGACTCAGGTCATCTCCAAGTGTTTACAACAACTCTCTGGTGGAAGAGAGCTGCCTTAAGCCAGCCATGAGGAGCACAGGGTTGTACTTTTAATTGGAGAAAGGGGAATTTATACATGCATGAGCCAGGTCACACAGGTTCAGCTGGGGGAGGCTCGCTGCTGTGATCACTGGGGGTTCAATGGACTTGCACATTCCATGGAAACTCACTTGCAGCATTCCCAGACTACAGTCCATGGAACTTCTCAGCCCCTCACTTCTAACAGCACAGCACTTGTTTTCTTTTCACTGAAGAGACTTCTGCTTCCCAATGAGAGCTGGAAGCACCTGTCTCTAGGAGCATATGGGACCTGGACAACAGATCAAACCAATGCAGAACCTGCTTCAGGCCTCAGCTCCAGATAAGCTACACTGGAGTAACAGGTAAGCAGCAACAGGCAATTCTGACCAACAGAAACCTTAGCATGACTTGCCCTGTTACACCTAGGCTCATGCTTTAATTCTTGTTCAGTCTAAACTCTGCCTGGTCCTGCCTTGTCTCTTGCCACCTGGGCCAAGGGTTTTTCAGGACAGCACAAGCCAGCCCCTCGGGCTGGGCTCACAAAACACACTTTTCTCCTAGGCAGAAGGTGGCTTTAACTTCTGGCTGCCCACCTCCAACCCTTCCTGCTGCAGAAGATAACTTTCAAAACCCAAAGTGATTATGCTGTTCAGGCTGGGCTCTTCTGGTAGTGGTAGATGGCCTCATCCAGCAAGCTCAGAACGCTTCTAATAGAGAACCTTCAGCCCAAGTGGTTTGGCTGCTAAAACCACAGTGTTAGCACAGTACTGAGCTTTTAAAAACAAGAGGGAAGGTGACAAGCTCGTCTTTAGCTGAACAGCCATACACAGCAATGCCAAGGTTCCCAAATTAATAAAAAGCCAACAGCATTACAGATAAATGTATTTTAATTAGGATTAAATACTATCTCAAAGTATCTTGAAATTGCACTTGTACTGTACTAATCAACAGCCAGAGGCAATAAAAAAAGTCTGAAAACTTAAAAGTTCTAACATCCAACACATGACAGTAAGTGCTGCCATTTAAAGCAACAGACACCGCTCCCAAAAACAGATATTCTTAGAGGAAAAGAGTCATAACATTTTTGTATGGACAAAAAAAAAAACCCCTAAATTGAAGACCAGAAGAAATATATTAGTGCCTGCCTTTTTAAAAGGTTTTTTTTATACATTAAATACAGTTTTCTTTAAAAGCAAGGTACTTTCTAAATTCATGGTTTATATACTGTATGTACACAAGAGCAGAACATTGTACAGTGTTTTTTGATAAAGCAGCACTAACTAGCTATCAGCTGGTATGGTGTTGCTGAACCAAACACAAGACAACAAGTTAAGCACTCTAGGAGAAGTATCTCCAGGGTTGGTATGAGAAAAGTAAAGTATCATGTATGTACAAACTGATTATGCAAACAAACCCCACCAACTCAGCATTACTTGCTGTGGAACTGTACATGCTGCAGCTAATCAGTGGAAGTCTTACTGCAAGGACTGATCCCAGAGACCCAAAGTAACCATTCTCTTTCAGTATCAAAGTGCATTACCCACACTCAGAGCACTTGGGCAAGTCGCTGTGGCAACACATCGCCCCTGGGGCGCAGGGCTCCAGCCAGAGCCGATTCCTACGGCAGCCAAGGAGGCACCTGCACTTTTCCAGCTACACAAAATACCAAATGCCCCAAGCAAACCCCATGGGCCTGAGATTAAAGCTGCGTTATTGAGTGTCTGTGTGCACCCTCTGGCTTTCTGCGGACAGGGACAGAAAGCTTGCGCCCAGGTAACACCAGTTAGGCCTAAAGTGGACTGGCAGCAGTTTCCATAATTAGTGCAACATTAACTCCTATACTTTATCTACCTGACCTCCTCATCTTCAGGTGCACAACTGGCTTAGCTGGGTTTTACAAAAGCAAACTGGGATGTTGTGCAGAAAGAGTTTCTGGTTTATACAGTTATTTTTTTACTCCTACCCCATTAAAAACCCACAAAGCTTAGAAATATAGTTTGTGCCCTGGTTCAAAGTACATTGCCTCAGGAAAAGATTTGGTTTTAATTCTAGGGTTAGCAGCAGGGCAGTGATGTTAAGGTTGGTCTTGTTACCTATACTTTTAATAGTCATTCGGCTGACATCTTCAGAAGAGGTTTACTTGCTGTACTTTGAGGATGCTGTTCATCCTTGTCTTAGCTACTCCGCTGGTTTAAGGAACTGAATGTTTTCTTCTTCAATAAGGACAGAAGTGAGACAACTTGTTTCTAAACTGCATCAACTTAAAGTTTCAAGTTTTAATGGTGTAAAAATCTGACATTCAATTACAGTTAAGAGAAACTTGCTACACAGCAAACTGCATCCAAATCTACCAGTTATTGATGGGACCTTTAAGTTAACCGTTAACAAGGTATCCAAAGCATCCAGACCTGGAAACATCAGATCACCCAGTGAGTGAGCAACTCCCTCCCCCTTTTTCACGAGGCTTTAACAAATGTAACTGATTTGACCTTAGAACTGGAGCCAATGACTCCCATTGGTTAACTCCAATAGCCAAAGGGGTTAGGAAGATCCTGTGTTAAGCCCAATGCAATATGCATTAGTGTCAAGGAGCAGGAAGATCCCAGTGTCTACTTGTTAAAGTTCACACAAACCATACAGATACAGACAGGATAAAACACAGAGTCAAAAGGATCCATTATGCTTGAAGAAAATCCCAAATAAAATGACATCTTCTGCACAGCCCAGCCTCAGACACACCTTTATCTAGTATAATAAACTCTGTAGTAAACTGTTTTTGACCTCCATAGAGAGTAGGAGTTGTCAAATTTCAGGAGATAAACTCCTCTCCCTGGGTACTGGTGGCTGCCAGCATACACTTCTTCATGACAGTCTCGTCTGTACACAGGCACTATTTCATCTAGCTGAGGCTTGTTGGCATTCTTTTTGGCTTTCTCTTCACTGCTAGTATTTTCTGCAAGGAAAAAAAAAGTGTTGGTTAACATGGGTGGATGCTTTCCAAGAGACAGTTAGACTGATGTGAGTGGACAAGGCACTCTTTGTTAGGTTTGACTCCAGAAGCACGGCGGGGTTCAGACCAGGGCTGTGGCTGAAGCACTCAGAAGCAGAAGGAACAGTGAGCACGCTCACTTCATCATGAATTTTACAGTTTGACATTAGAACTCACCAGACCACCTCCCCAGCCCAGCCGGGTCAGGTCACAGGGATGCCAAGCTCTAGCTGTCACTAAGACGTTACCCCCATTACCTGACCACTCCTGATCTAATATATACTGCTAATTACTTGGCAGTAACATCCAGAAGGCCCCTGCTTCCTATGCCAGAGCATTTCCTCCTAAGCACATCACGTGCTCACCTCAGACCACTCTTTCCTGGCTGTATGCTAGACTGAAGATAAGCGGCCAGGACACGGGGCACAGCCTTTATCAGGAACTGCACTTTTGAGGTGCTTTGCTGAAGCTTTGAGGAAACTACCACCCCACCCACCCCCCAAAAAAAGTTCATGAACAGCAGAGCAGGATTTTTCTTAAGGTTTTTAGCTTGCAGGTCCGTTGTGCTATGAGGGCATGGGCTTTGCTTTAGCTCAGCTGGAGCAAAACACATGAAACTCAGGAAGAGAATTTCCCCACCCCAATTGCTTTAACCTATCTGGGACCAAGTGGGGCCACTGAATTCACCTTCAGACTTGCACATGCTATTCAAAACCAAAGCCAAGATTCCAGCTAGACAGAAGTTGGGGGAACTATGAGGTTACACAAGGCAATCTGTTGGGATTTCCCCCCATAGCAGGCTCTGCAGGACTGGGAGTTCATACGAATAAGCAGGCTTACCTTCTTCTTCATCCTCATCATCACTGGATTCGCTGACATGCACACTGACCGCAGTATTAGGGGAGTCTGTCCATTCAAAATACACCCCAAAACCAATGTCATAATTGTCTGTAGCAAACTCCCAAAAGAGGTAAGACCCCTCTTCATGAGTTGGTACTCTCACTGTAACCACTTCTCCTCGGCCCACTGTGATCACAGAGTCTGCGTCCTGCCGGATTTTCTCCTTGAAGTCTTTTATCTGGGGCCGTGTCCACATGGATGGGGCAGCTATCACTGGAACAGAATCTGGAGAGAGGGGGAGAAACACCCCGGTCAGGATGTGGCATAAATACCTGGAAGAAGCCCAAGTTGCCTTAGGGGCACCAGAGGACAGCACGCAGCACAGCTGCTTCCACACAGTTTGGGGGTTTTTACTGAAGAAATGTCTTCAGAGCTGCAATGTGCATGAAATCCAGAGCAAGCTTAGGTCTGAAACTGCACCTCCTACCAGCTCACCCAGCCACCACACCTAGGCAGAAAAGACTCATAAGACAGACATACTGCCACAGGTGATAGGGTTACGATGCACAGAACCCTTCACTGAAAGGACCTTTAATGGGGCAGAACCAGAAGTTCTGGGTTTTTCCAGAAATTGTCACATTTCTGGAAAGAGGTCAGAGAGCTGTGGTTGATGGGGCAGAGTCTAGCTGGAGGCCTGTATCCAGTGGAGTCCCTCAGGGGTCGGCACTGGGACCAGTGCTATTCAATATGTTCATCAACAACCTGGATGAGGGAACTGAGAGCAT
>JAQOTC010000206.1:1285-11902 GCA_028554615.1 Rallus crepitans
CGATCTAGAAGGACATCTTCTATTTCCACATCGATATCAACCTGTTCCAGAGGCGGAGCCGTAGAGGAGACTTCAGCAATCCATCTTGCCCAGAGAGAAAGAAAGTTGTCTCTCAGTTCTCTTTCACTTAGTCTCTGGCCTTTTAGAGACAGAGCCAGCTCACGGCTCCTTTTCAGGAGCTCGTTTTCATAATTTGACATCCTTTCATCCAGTTTACTCTGGTTCTTCTTTAGTTCCATGAGATGCTCACACTTCTTTCTCGTTTCAAGAAGAAGAGATTCTTTGAGCTCCTTCAGCTTCAGTTCTGTGCTGGTTTTCCACTGGACCAGTATCTCACAGTCTTTGTCCTCGCTGAAATACTTCTCCATGGTTTTCATGATGGTGTCACTTGTCTCTTGCACTTGTTTCTCAAGGTATCCCGTGGTGACTTGCTGCAAGTCCCCATTGCGAATTCTATTGTCCAGTTTCATCTGCAGGTCCAAGATGTGACTCCTCAGCTGCCAGGTCCACTGGCTAAAGGCGGTTTCCAGTTTCTTGTACGCAGCAATCTCCACTGAGTTCTTGAAGCTGAAGATGAAGTTCTCGTTCAGCAAAGCATTCCAGAGGTCCCTAATGCGGACACTCAAGCTCGAGAGCCTCAAAATGCTGCCCTGCGACTCCTTCTCGGCAGCTTGGAGAATTCTGCTCTTTAGTTCCTGGACATTCTGGCTGTAGGTGGGATTGGGCGGTGCCATTGGGGGGTCTCCTTCCCACAGGTGAGCAAAGTAATGAATGTGGGTGTTCACGTCAAAGCGGATGACGTCGCTGAAGCAGGAAGCCTCACAGAATTCCTGCTGGGCGGCTGTCAAGGTCATTTCATCCAGCTTCTCCTGCAGACGCCGTCGTCCTTCCATGTTCTGTTCCTTGGCGGTTATTTCTCCCACATTCTGGTGCACAAACAGGCAGCTTGGAGACAGATTTACTTGCTTCATCCTCAGGAAAGCCTGCACAGCAATCTGAAGGGCATCCTGCATTTCTGAAGGGTTTTCTCCAAAGATGTTGATCAGAGTCAGGTTGCCGATGCCAATGACAAAGGTGGCCAGCTCGTTGTCATGATTAAGGGACTGCTTATTGACCATCTCGATGGCACGAAGCCCCTCTGTGTCAACCACAAGCATGTAATCAAAGTCCACAGCCTGCTGCAGCTTCTCATCCGCTTTAATCAGCTGCATAAACGCTCCCCGGGTGCATCTCCCTGCACTGACCTTAAACTGAAGGCCAAACATGGCATTCAGCAGGGTTGACTTGCCTGTGCTCTGGATGCCAAGCACCGAAAGAACAAACACTCGTTTGTCCCCCAGCTTCTCAATTAATTTGTCAAAGATCGCTCCAACCCATCGCAGCGGCACGTAAGAGGCATCGCCATCCATCAGCTCAAGGGGGTACCCTGAAACCATCAGGTCAGCTGCAATCTCAGGTAGCTTGGCAAAACATTTATCCTCTGAGTCCATTGATTCCAGAGCTTCATAGATCTGCCCTACCTCTCTCAAAACATGCTCAAGGCCAATGGAGGAATCGTTGATTTCATCAGAGAGGGCATCTAACCTCTTCAGCAGTGTGGATTTCAGGTTGTTTTGCTCATTGTTTTTCTTTATTGCCAGGATTTCAGACCATAACAGGTGATATTGTCTCTTCAGTTCATCAAGGCGATCAGAGGTCAGGTCATCCATAAAGACCTTCATCCACTGCAGGAAGTATTTCTTGGTATCCACTGGCTGTGACTGGAGAAAGTTAAGGACCGATCTCATCAGCTGATTGAGGGGGAATGCTTTGTCTAGTTGCTTCCTTCTTATTGATGACTTCTCTGATTCAATTTGGCTCCGGTGATGCTCGATGCTCTTGTTCCTCTTCTCCTGCAAGCGAGTGAGTTCTTTGTCCTTTTTGCACCACATGTACCAGAGTTTTCCTTGAAGAGGCAGCAGCTGGGATTTGATCTCAGACAACTTCTCTTTCTTCAGAAGCTTCACCAGCTCCTTTGCCTTTTCTTTGGCTCTCACACACTCCTCTGTATCTTCATCGACTAAGAAGCCGTGCTTGCGAGCGGTGTCCAGGCAGGCATCAAGGCTGGAACGCGTGTTAGACCCTTCCAGGAGATCCCTGATTGTTCTTGTCAGCTCAGCCATCAGTTCTGCCTCATTTCTGTTCTTGATACCTATTTTTATGTTTTGGCTGGATCTGCCAGCTGGGACGTTCTCTTTTTCACTGAGAAGACAAACCAGAGGCCTTGGCGACTGCCACAGGTCACGTAAGATTTTCAGCCCTTTCTTGTCACTCTGATCAGTCTCAGAGACAAGAACCACGTTCACAGCAGAGATCTCCTGTAGAAACTGCAGCTGTTCTTCATGGTCCCTTGCATCTCCGTGCAGGTTACAGAAAGCAACACAGCAGCCAAAGCTGTCGCCGTCGCTACCCCGGGGACAGTACCAGCAGATCTCCACAACACCTTTCATCAGCAGACAGTCTTTGGTGCTGCCTTTGCAGTGTCGGTGGAAAAAGGTGTCGTGCTTTTGTTTGCTCAGCAGGGCATTCAGGATCTGAGACTTGGAAGAGGAGGGAGAACTGCCGATCCGTAGGAAGGACACGATGGGTGTCTCTGCCTGGTACATGAGTTTGTTTTTGTAGCTGGTAGTCCTGGTCTCCTCTCCTACCTTCTCAGCCCCTTTCCAGCTCTTGTGGATTTGGCTGAGGGCCCAGAGGGGGTACTCTATCTGGGAAGTGCACGGGTTTGGTACCAGCAGGGGTAGTGCAAACTGGCAGAAAGCAAGCTTTGTTGCAATGTACTGTCTCATGAAATCATCAGCACAATGAAAAATTGCCATCTGCAGGTCCATGGGGTGCACGTGACTCTCCTGGGCTGCAGATCCACGGGCTTCTTCCTCCAAATCACTGAAGAAGTCGTCAAAAGAACCCGAGGCTTCATGCTCTTGCGGTGTGGTTCTGGGCAGGGGTGCAGGTTCTGGGCTGCTCTCGTCCTTGCAAGTCAGGTACCTCACCCGATAATCCACAGTCAGTAGCTTTTGCAAGAAGTAGAAGGGTAGCTCACTTTCCTTGCTGGGCTGGCTGTCGTGTAAAGATGTCTTGCATATCATGAGGAAATCTTCTGTCCCCATCTTTCTTGGGTAGTGACTTTCTAGGCCGAGGCGCTTCAGCAACTGGAGGAACTCTTGGTTTGCAGTGACCGGGGTTGCTCTGGATTTGCTGCCATCTGATGTGGGTCTGGATTGAGTGGAAGGCTCTGTTCCTTGAAAAGTGTCTTCCATGTCCTTGATGATACTGTTTTTCTTCTGATCATTACATGCTTCATCCAAGCTCCCACTGATGAAGGAATTCAAGTCCCTTTCCAGCTTTTCCCAGTCTTTGCAGGCACCGTGCTTCCCGAGGAGAGCTTTTATCTCTGTGGACCATAAGTCTCTCATCTGATCTTCCATGAAAGCTAAACGCTTATTCTTCTGCTCAAAGGACACCTCTTTATGTTCAGGTGTTACAGTTAGACCCAGCAGCAGCAGGAAGGCCTGGGCTCTGTAAACATCTTGCTCCTTCAGGCTCAGATACTCCTGATGCCCTGTTTGCATTTCATTTATCATGAAGTCCATTTCTGGGTATCCAAGGAGGCGCTGGAAAGTGTTGCTTTCCACCTGGTAGCCCGTGCTGGTTGTAATTACGAGCACCAACAGTTCTATGTCTTTCTGGGCCCTTCCCTGGAGACACTGCAGTAAGGAATAAAGAGCTAGGCTCGTGGTCAAGGTGGCTTTTATCTTTGCTTCGTGAATGTCAGATGCAGAGGTTTCCGGTGCGTAGGTGACTTCCTGGATGTGCTCCTTCATCTGCAGCATCGTCCTGGTGAGATCTTCAAGCTCAGAAATACTGGGAGTTTCGGGAAGCGTATGGTCAGTATGGAAGATCCACTGCATGATGGAGGAAGACGTGGGGAAGTCCTTGACAGAGTAGATGTGAGGATACAGGAGGCTCCTGAACAGAGACTTGATGTAGATGATGTTTGCTGGTGGTGACCTCGTGCAACACAGGACGGTGTTGGCCAGGAACTCCTGCAGCGCTTTGTCCGACAGGCACACGTTGATCCAGACACTATGGGTTTTGGTTTGTGCATTCAGATGCTGTTTGAATTCTATCAAGGTGAGCAGTTTTCTTTCATCCACCACCGCCTCCCAGGACTTCACATGCTCCACGAACGCTTTGGCCTCTTCCACCGCACTGACCAGGTCCTCTCCAAACAAGGTGCCCACATGGTGATTCGTCAGCGCTTCATACGCAGCCCTGAGGCTGCTGCTCATTTGATAGATGGACTTAAAATCACTGCAGTGATTGCACAGGATTATATCCCACACTGGGATCAGCTGGAAGCCTCGGTCGATAACACACCAGGTTGTGTTATTAGCTACAAGCCCCAGTCTCCACTGAGGAAGAGAATCCGTCTGTGAGGGGCCCCCTGTGCTGGTCACGTAGAGCTGGACCGCTGTGTGGGCACTCGTTCCATCTCTTGCCTGAGAAGAAGCTGATGAGCTGGATTTGGAAACATCCACACTCGCTCCTGCGTTGACAATAAAGTTCCAGCTGGCCCTGACGTAGCTGTTGAGCGCTTCCGATGCCTGACGCTTCATCTCTTCCCGCTGCTCAGCTCTGAATCCTTCCAGAGATGCTTTCCACCAGAATATCCCCCCAAAGTGGAGGGGACCCTGGTTTGCGTGGGACCCGAACCTGCTGAAGAAGCTCTCGCACCTGCTCTTCAGCATGTTGGGCCTGTCTGCTGCCGGGGTGATGCTCAAAAGCTGCTCCAGCTCTTGCAGCTCCCGCAGGGCGACATCCGAGAGGCGAAGCTGATGCTTCTGGAAGTAGCAGGAGGCCAGAGGGATGTACTGGTACTGGGTGATGCAAATGTAGCTCTTCTCAGAGCGGGACTGGTGGGTGTCCTCCGACTGTGAGGAGCTGCTGTGACCTACACCAGCTTCAGCATTAAACCCCCAGAACCCAGCCTTGGCAGAAACGCTGATGCTGAACCCCAGCTGCTGCATGGACTTGGTGAAAGTGGCTTCAGCTTCATAGGAGGAGAACTCCTTCCTCTCCAGCAGCGACCCTTGCTCTGGACCAGCGAGCTTGAATCCATCGGGAAGCCTGATGAGCTGGTCTCGCTTCGCCAGCACATCCTCAAGGTTGCTGGTTCTGTAAATGCCTTGCAGGGCCAGCCCCCCCGACGCCCGCCTCAGGACCTCTGTGTCAGGGACATTCTCACCTTTGCCCACTGAGGACTCCTGCTGCTCCAGCTGCTTCTGGATGCTCTCCAGCACCTGCGCCAAGGGCTTCTGCGGTGGTGCCCAGTACTTTTTGGGAATCTCCATGGCTTGCCACAGAGCCTCCTCTCTCTGTCTTACGGCGTCATCGCTGTGCTTGTGGCTCTTGTGCATTGCTTTCAGCTCCTCCAGGATGCGCTTGGCCTCTTCTTGTCTCTGCTTTGTCACCTCCAAGCGCTTCTTCTGCAGCTCCTCCAAACTTTCTCTGGTGTCTGTTAGCTTCAGGAGTTTTCGGAGCGCCTTTGCTTCCCAGGAGTACTGTACTTTGCACTCCAGCTTAAGGTAGTCTTCATATTGCAGATGTCTGAGGGCTTCTCTGGACTTGACTCCCAGTACCTCAGACAGCTTGGGGAGCCAGTATCCAGCATCCAGGCCTTCCTCCTCACATGCTTCTGCCAGTAGTTTTTTAGCCTTTTCATCATCCTCTAGCATGTCTGCCTGTGAATCCATGGCTGTGGAAGAGGAAAACAGACTTTATTTCATAGAATCATGGAATGGTTTTGGTTGGAAAAGATCTGCGAGATCATCAAGTCCAACTGTCTCTCCAGCCCTACTAGGCCCAACACCAGACCATGTCACCAAGTACGATACCTACTCTTCATTTACACACTTCCAGGGATGGTGACTCAGCCCCTCCCTGGGCAGCCCGGGCCCGTCTCTGACAGCCCTTTCAGTAAAGAAATCATTCCTAATATCCAACCTAAACTTCCCCTGATGCAGCTTCAGGACAATTCCCCTTGTCCTGTCTCTGGATACCAGAGAAGAGACCAACCCCCACCTCACTGCCACCACATTTCAGGTAGCTGTAGAGAGCAATGAGGTCTCCCCTTAGGCTCCTTTTCTCCAGACTAAACAATCACAACTCCCTCCCATTCTCCTCATAAGATCTTCCAAACCCTTCACCAGCATTGTAACCCTTAGCTGGACATGCTCTAGCATCTTGATGTCCTTCTTGTAGTGAGGGGCCTAAAACTGGACTCATGGTGCGGCCTCTCCAGCACTGAGCACAGGGGAAGGATCACTTCCCTGGACCTGCTGGCCACACTGTTCCTGATGCAGGCCAGGATGCATTCAGGTTTTGTCCCACTGTCACAGTTTTGCATAGCAAAGTGCTGGTAGAGAATAGGGGGCTGCAGAGATGGCTGTTGCAGAAAGCAGCTAGAGGCTCTCTGCAGGCCTTGGACAGTAAACACTGGCCAGTTCAAGGCCAGAGTTGCTGCTGGCCAAGGCTGAGCCCATCAGCGATGGTCACAGCACCTCTGGGAGTCACAGTGAGGAGAAAGAAAAAATGCAAGAATGTCCCTGGAGAAGGGAGTGAGAATATGTAAGGAGCTGTACAGACACCAAGGCCAGGGAAGAAAGAAGGAGCAGGGGGAAGAATGAGACACTCAGGGTGCCGGAGAGAGAGATTCCCCTGCAGCTCCTGGAGAAGACCATGGTGGAGCGGGTGTCCCCTCGCAGCCCATGGATGAGGACAGGGAGCAGAGACATCTACAGCCTGTGCAGAGATTGATCCACGCCTCAGCAGGTTTGCCAGGGGGCTTGTGACTTTGGGGGGGACCAGGCCAGAGCAGTCTGGGCATGAAGGTCAGCACCCCATGGAAGGGAGCTGTGCTGAGGAGATGACTGCCCTATAGGGAGGACTCACGCTGGAGAAGTTTGGGGAGGACTGTCTGCTGTGGGTGGGACCCTGCAGTGCAGCAGGGGAAGGGTATGTGTATTGAATGCCCCCCCCCCAGCTAAGAAGGAAAACAACTTGGGAAGGACAGACTGAAAACCCCCACTGCCCATTCCCTGCCCCTCCCTGCACAGCAATGGGGGGGGAAGAAGGGAGTAAAATCGTGCTGAAGTTTCAGTTTGCTGAGAAGGGAGGGGTGGGGGGAAAGTGCTTTAAGACCTGGCTGCACTTCTCAGTACCTGATTCTGGTTCACTGAGTGTGTAGCTGTAGTGTAATAAATTACTTTACTTTTCTTTATTCCAGGTTGAGTCTGTTTTGCCCACTAACTGCAGATAATCCCTCTCTGGCCTTACCTCAGCTCCTAAGCCTCCCAATATATATTTTCTCCCCTTCTCAGTTGAAGTGATAGAGTGGCTTTGGTGGGCATTTGGCCTCTAGCCAGGGCCAAACCATCATACCCACCAAGGACCCAAGGCCCTTACCAGCACAGGTATTGATCCCAGGTGCTCGTGACTGGGCTCTCAGCCCCTTTCAGAGCCTTGAGCACCAGCTTTCCCAGTGAAGATTTAGACAATATGCTGGACAGATGTGGGGGCTGATGTAGCTCACCTCACAGCAGATGCTCCTCTTGCTCAGATGCTCGACTTGCCAGACGACACAGGCAGCCCAGGCCCCCAGCTCAGCAGAGACAGCAGGCCTGGAGTGTTAGGAAGAAGACAAGGACCAACTCAAGAGTTCAGGAGGAAAAACACCAGGAACAAAAAGCCCAGAATCCTAAAGGATAAACAGACAGTCAGGGGATGGCAACCCACTAACATGGAGAAACCATTCCAGGGAGCAGAGGAGCCTGTCCTCCTGCACACCAGGCAAGGATCCCACGTTCAGGACAGCATTTCTCCACCAGTGGTGATCCCACAGCCAGCAAAGACTCCTCCGGGCCTGTTTTGGGTGGAGACCAGGCCAGGGGGTTCCCCTGGGACCTAAACCCGCATACCCATGGTGTATGGTAGCCCAGGGACAGTTTCCAAAGCACCAATCTCCTGCTTTAAGTCTCTCTGTGCACAGCAGAAGGTGCCCAGAAGGTGCCTCAGGTCAGGACTGCAGTGCCTGTACACCATGAGGACATGATGGGGAGGAAGGCCAAGCCCAGCCATGAGGTCAGAGTTCAATCTGACTGTGATTTTTAAAGGATCCTCCAGAACAGGGATCCTGCCCCAGGACCCAACTGGGGTGCTGGGATAGAGTTCATTTCCTTCCTCACAGCAGCTGTGGTTGGGATTTAGGGTGGGAATAACATTGGTGATGCACTGATGCTTCAGTTGTTGCTAAGTCAGGCTTATCCTGAGCCAAGGACTTTTCAGCTCCCTGCGCCCTGCCATGGAGGAGGTGCCCAAGGAGCTGTGAGCAGACATGGCCAGGACAGATGATGCCTGCTGGCAGAGGGATGTCCCACACCGCAGGCCGAGGTATCACAGAATCCTGCATCCCTGCAGGCCCTGACAACATTCCTATATTCTTCCCAGGTGCTCAGACCCTTTTTCCACAATTCCTGGACCTGATTCAGTGAATTCGCTTCCCTTCATGTTTACCCATGAGCTCCCTGCTCATCCACACAGGTCTTCAGCCACCCTTTCCTGATTTCTTACTCAAAGGGAAGCACCAGTCCCAGGCTTGGAAGAAGCGCTGTTTAAATGCTACCCAGCTCTCACAGGCTCCCTTACCTTCCAAGAGTGTAGCTCATGAGATAGCTCCTATTAGGTCACTGCAGCTGGGCTTTCTGACTCACCACCTTTTTCGAGGAGCCCTCCCTCAAACCTCTGGGAGGAATCTGGTTTTCCCCCACTGCTTCCTAGAAAGACATTAGAAGGTTCTGGAAGGGGGATCAGCAATACTACCTCCTCTGAGGAGTCCCTAGAAGTTCCTATGGGACACTTCAGAGGTATTTCCCTGCAATCTCAGAGAATGACAGCATCCCCTGGCCCTTCTTGATCTCACTGAATTCTACCCTCTTCCCCCTTCAAATCTAGTGCAAAGCCAGAGGCCACTTGCTCTACCCTAGCAAGCTTCATTATATCCCCTTCCCACCTAGTTTAAAGCCCTGTCAATGAGGCCTGCCAGCTCTTGAGCTGGGATTCTTTTCCCTCTTAGAGACAGGTGACACCCATCCACAGCCATCAGTCCAGGTGCAGAGTAAACTGCCCCATGATTGAAAAACCCAAAGTTCCTGAGGCAGCACCAGCCCCTCAGCCACCCATTCAACACCTCTGCTTCCCTAGCCCACTTCATGTTCTTCACTGTCCCAAATGGGATGGAAGAAAACACCATTTGCACTTCCCCACCCTCAATCAGCCTCTCTAAACCCCTGGAGTCTCTGTTGATACTTCTCACACTTCTCAGAGAGATTCCATCACTGCTGCCTGAACAGTGAGTAACTGGCAGTAATCAGAGGGGTGAACCAGATTCAGGGGTTTTCTAGTTATGTCCTTGATCCACACCCCAGGGAGGCAGCACACTGCCCTATGGGTAGGGTCTGCTCTGCACATGGGGCCCTCTGTTCCCTTGAGAAGGGAATGCCCACCCAAAATCACCTTTCTGTCCTTCCTGGAGGAGGCAGTCTTGAGGCACGGAGTTGACTTCCTCACCCTTGGCCTCCTCTTTGGGGGACTGTCCCCCACTTCCCATTTGCTTCCTCTTCATCTCCCAGCACCCCAAACCTACTGTTTAGGGGGACCTGGGGAACCAAGGTAGGCAGGAAGGAGGTTTTCCCACAGTGCTGGGCCGGGACTATCTTCCAGCCCTCTCCGTCTTTCTGGTCTCCCCACTCTGCCTGACAGGGCTGGGGGTCCACCATTTTGGGGGGAAAACCTTCATGGTGACTTTCCCTCTGGCATGCCAGGGAGTCACTCCAACAATCCACCTCCCTCTCACGCTCCCCAGTGCTTCTCAGTCTCTCCACCTCTTCCTTGAGCTCTGCCCCCACGCTGAGCAGATCTTCCACCAGCTCGCAGCTCACACTGGTGGAATTGCTGCCACCACCATCCACCCACCGGAGCAGGCCCAGGCACTCCCTGCAGCCAGAGACTTGCACAGCCACACGCCTGGGCAGGCCCTCGGCCTGGGTCACCATGCTCTTTATGGGCCGAGCCCTCTGTCTGGTGGAGGCCACACTCCCTGCAGGGCCTCGGCCTGGGTCACCATGCTCTTTATGGGCCGATCCCTCTGTCTGGTGGAGGCCACACTCCCTGCAGGGCCTCGGCCTGGGTCACCATGCTCTTTATGGGCCGATCCCTCTGTCTGGTGGAGGCCACACTCCCTGCAGGCCCATGCCCTGGGTTGCCACGGTTATGGGGAAAGGCCAAGTGGGCTGGGGCTGTTCAGTCTTGAGAAGAGAAGACTAAGGGGGGACCTAATTAGTGTTTGTAAGTCTCTTAAGCATGGGATGCAAGGGGAAATGGCCAGTCCCTTTTCAGTGTCTGTGGGGACAGGACAAGGGGCAATGGCCTCAAGTTGGAGCACAGGAAGTTCCGCACCAACCTGGGGAAGAACTTTTCCCCAGTGAGGGTGAGGGAGCCCTGGGCCAGGCTGCCCAGGGG
>JAQOTC010000208.1:0-28595 GCA_028554615.1 Rallus crepitans
TGAGATAGGGAGCCTGCTTTGGCAGGGGGGTTGGACCCGATGATCTCTTGAGGTCCCTTCCAACCCCTAAGATTCTGAGATTCTGTGATTCTATGTGCTCTAACATGTCATCCAGGCGGATCTGTTCCATGATCTTCCCAGGCACAGAGGTGAGGCTCACCAGCCTGTAATTCCCTGGGTCCTCCTTGCTCCCTTTCTTATAAATGGGAGTGATGTGACCCTGATTTAATTGTTCAGTTTGGCAGAAATATTAAGAATTTTACATTATACATGCCATTGTTAATTTTCAGAGTTAACAGTCTGCTGCTCTGTTTGGGATAATTCACGGTCTTCATCATGTTGGGGGAGAGGACAACTGTTCCTTTCTTGAAAATCTGGAACCATTGAGGCTTCTGGATGAGTAATCTCCATAAATGCTTTGGGATGTTCTTGTGAAACTCATTGGCAAAGGTGTAGTTCTGCTACCTGAGTATAATTAGCGCATCACTGAGTCATCCGAAATAAAGGGCTAGTATAGTTAACCAATCATTTTCTGTTTGTTTGAGAGACTGGCTATTTTTTTAATTTATATATATGTGTGTGTGCATATATATAAATATATATATATATATTCATTTACTGGTGATCCTTGCTAGTGATCCTAAGAGAAATATTTTTCCTGCTATGTTCAGACTGAAATGGCGATGACATTGGGTGTTCTCAAAACCTTTGTGCATCTAACCATCAACTTTCCTTCTGAATAGAGAGATTTTGTTTCTTCCATGTCTGTCTTATGCTTTGCCATGGTCAGTCTTGCCTTGCTGGACTCTGCATTGCCATTGTCAGTCTTCTGTAATGTAGAGATACACCAACAGTGGCTGGGAATAGGGATGGTGTCTCTATAATGGATTTGAGACCTTTGCTGTTTCAAGTTAGTTTTTGGAGGTTCCTTTGAGGCAATCCATGGACCTCTGAGGCATTAGGGACCACAGGTTGACCTGGAGCAGTCTCATACTTACTTCAGAAAAGCTATTGCTCCTTGGCCTCTCCTGTCTCCCAGGCATGTAGCAGTCATGATACTTGTTTTCTTAGGTGGTTGGAGAAGCTATGGTGAGACACCTAAATTTCTGTCTCTGCTATTTCTGCCATGCCTGTTGGTCAGGAGCCTACTGCAGAAATATTTCATAACATGCAGTAATTTATCAAGGGCCTGTTCACTGTGGACACCAGCGCGAGCTCACATTTGCCTTCTTCCCCAGAATGGATGCATCCACCACACCACTAGGTGACGTGGAAGTCATTTGCACCTCTCAGGTGGCAGGATGGAAAGGGTTATGGGTTGGATGACATGTCCATGGTGGGGATATCTGTCATGGTTCAGCCCCAGGTGGCAGCTGTGCCTACCCCTCCCACAGGGAGGAGAAACAGACAAAAGCACTGTGGGCTTTGGATAAGGACAGTTTACTGACACAGCACAGGAAGATGGGAACAGAATACACAAACAGTGCAAACACAAATAACCTGACAACCAACAGGATGATCTGCCTGCATGAAGACCATCAAATGCCCACACTTGGACCCTCCTGGAACCCCGTGGACCTGACCCTAATATTACTAATGTTACTTCTTTCCCTTGAGAATAACTCTGGCTAATGTTTCCCTACAGATAATACTATCAATATCAATACTGTCCATTCCTACATTAGGTGGAGTTTTCAGGCTCACCATCATGGCTACAGATGCCTCTAAGGGAAGAAGAGATCATGGATATGGATGTAGAGGCTGAAGAGCTGCAGGGGACCCACTATGATGAGGTGATGGATGGCTTTCTCCAATAGCTTTTTCACTTCTTTTGAGACCAGCATTTTCTCACGTACTGACAGCAGCTCTGCAGTGAAACGCATGTTTCTGGAAAGCTCTTCTGGTCAATGTTGAGTTTTCCATCCCTTCCTGTATCCCTGCTCTATCCTTCACCTTGCCAGCCCAGAGGAGGCAGAGGAGTAGTTTTTCATAGAATCATAGAACCCATTAGGTTGGAAGGGACCTTTAAAGGTCATCTAGTCCAATCCCCCTGCAGTAAGCAGGGACACCTTTAACTCGACCAGGCTGCTCAGGACTTCATCAAGCCTAACCTTGAATGTTTCCAGGGATGGGGCCTCCACCACCTCTCTGGGCAACCTGTTCCAGTGTTTCACCTCATAGTGAAGAACTTCTTTCTAATGTCTAATCTAAACCTACCCTGCTCTAGTTTAAAACCATTGCCCCTCGTCCTATCTCTACATGCCCTTGCAAACAGTCCTTCTCCAACTTACATGTAGGTCCTCTTCTGGTACTGGGAGGCTGCTATAAGGACTCCCCTGAGCCTTCTCTTCTCCAGGCTGAACAATTCCACCTCTCTCAGCCTGTCTTCGTAGAAGAGGTGCTCCAGCCCCCTGATCATCCTCATGGCCCTCCTCTGTACCCACTCCGAGAGGTCCATGTCCTTCTTGTGTTGAGGGCTCTCAATCCCCAATGTAATGAGTTGGATACATTACTCCAGGTGGGGTCTCATCAGAACAGAGTAGAGGGGGAGAATCACCTCTCTTGATTCATGTTCATGTTCAGCTTTTTATCCATCAGTACCCAAGTCCTTTTCTGCAGGGCTGCTCTCTATCACATCATCTCCCAGCCTGTACTGATAGTGAGGATTGTCCTGACCCACGTGCAGGACCTTGTACTTGGCCTTGTTGAACATTGTTCTTAGCCCACATGTCTAACTGGATGGCATCCCATCCCTCTGGCATGTCAACTGCACAACTCAGCTTGGTGTCGTCAGCAAACTTGCTGAGGGTGCACTTGATCCCACTGTCTGTTTCATTGATAAAGATATTAAACAACACTGGCCACAATACGGATCCTTGTGGGACACTACTTGTTACCCCTTTCCATCTCGACATCAAGCCATTGACCATTACCCTCTGGATGCAACCATCCAGCCAATTCCTTATCTACCAGACAGTCTACCCATGAAGTCGGTATTTCTTCAACTTGGAGAGAAGGATGTTGTGATGTTGTGGGGGACCATGTCAAAGGCCTTGCAGAAGTCCAGATAGATGACATCCATTGCTCTTCCCTAGTCCACTGATGTAGTCACCCCATTGTAGAAAGCCGCTAAGTTGGTCAGGCAGGACTTGTCCTTGGTGAAGCCATGCTGGGTGTCTCGAATCACCTCCCTGTCCCACATGTGTCTCAGCATAGTTTCTAGGAGGATCTGTTCCACGATCTTCCCAGGCACAGCAGTGAGGCTGACAGGTTGGTAGTTCCCAGGGTCCTCCTTCCTACCCTTTTTTAAAATGGGTGTAACTTTCTCCTTCTTCCAGTCACAGGGAACTTCACCTGTCACTCCATGACTTTTCAAACATCATTGAGAGGTGCTTGGCAACTACATCAGATAATTCCTTCAGGACTCTGGGATGCATCTCATCAGGTCCCATAGACTTGTATACATTCAGGTTCCTCAGGTGGTCATAAACAGCAGGATGGACTTTGTCCCCCAGGTCCTCATCATGCAGTTCTTCAACTTGGGAGATGTGAGGAGAGAGGTTGGCAGTGAAGACCAAGGTAAAAATGTTGAGAACCTCAACCTTCTCCTTGTCTGTTGTTACCAGCCTTGCTCATTGGGGACAGGGGGATACGCTTTCTTTAACCTTCCTTTTCTGGTTGACATAGCTGTAGAAGCCCTTCTTGTTATTCTTTGCATCCCTTGCCAATTTCAGCTCCAGCCATGCCTCAGCCTTCCTGATCTCATCCCTAGATAACCAGGCAGCATCCCCATACACTTCCCAGGATACCTGATCCTGCTTGAACTGCCTGTGAAGTTCCTTCTTGCCTTTAAATTTCACCAGCAGGTCCCAACTTGGCCATGCTGGTCTCTTCCCTTCTTTGCCTACTTTCTTAGACCTGGGGATCGAGAGCTCTTGCACTCTATGGAAAGCATCCTTAAAGATCTGCCAGCTTTGCTCTGCTCCCCTGTCCCTGAGGACAGTTTCCCAGGAGGTCCAATTGATCAACTCCTTGAAGAGCTGGAAGTTTGCTTTTCTAAAATTCAGGGTCCTGACTATGCTCTTTGCCTGACACATGGACTGTGCTGCAGTGCCACCAGCATGCCTCAGGGCAACAGGTTGAAGGCTTTTACTAGCACCCTGTTCTTCCAACCCTGAGGTGTTATCCCACAGCTTGTCACAGACAAGCCTGATATTTTTATCCCCCTCCCCGCTTAACATCTAGTTTAAAGCCCTGCCGATCAGCCCCACAATCTCTTTTCCCATTTCATAAAGATGTTTCCCATCTGACACCAGCAAGCCTGGTGCCATGTAGGCCATCCCATTGTCAAAGAAACCAAAATTGTGGTGCTGACACCAGCCACAAAGTCACTTTGAAGCCTTGAAAAGCCAGAATCAAAACTCATTAAACTTGGTGACTATTCAGCAGGTATCCTTTATTGCAGCGCTGGGCACACAAGGGATTGCTCCTCCCACTACGTGCACTGTTTAAGGCCAAATGTCTCATATTTATACAGATTAACTAAACATATTCATTATAATTTCTAAGGAAGTCTAGGGTTATGCAAATTATTTCCAGGAAGTCATTTACATTAACTTCTCCCAGATAGAGAATGCTCAGTGACACTCAGAGGGTCTTCTGGTGGTCTTCAGGGATGAAGGCTGGATGTCTTCCTCTCTCTCAGGGCATGCTCTTTATGGTTTTCTCCATAGTCTCAAAAACACATTCCTGCCCAAACTAGTTAGGAACCCCTTTTTGCTGAAAAGGGGCTAAATTTTGTAGCTACTCTCATGAAACAGCTCACACGGCTACAGCCATTTTCTACTAAAATCCAAAACCCGCAAATACTGTCTATTCTCAAACTATGCAAATTCTCCTTATATTAGAGCTATATTAATTAATTGTCTCTTAAGCTACATCACTGAATCACTTATTAATAAAATTGGATCCGCCTGTTCCATCCAATGTCACTGCCTACAACTGGAAGGAGAAAGGAAAAAATAACCTGTGCCCCAGATTCCCTCATCAACTGCCCTAAGGCCCTGAAATCCCTCTTAATTGTTCTTAGGCTACAAGTCACAGCTTCCTCTCCACCTACATGGGAGATCAATAATGGGTAATAGTCAGAGGACCTTACCAAGCTGGGAAGTTTCATGGTGATGTCCTTAACCCGGGCAGCAGGAAGAAAGCAGACTCCTCTATGAGGAGGGTCTGCCCATCATATTGTACCCTCTGTTCCCCTTAGGAGTGAGTCACCAACAACTATAACCCTTATTTTCTTCTTTGTGGGTGTGGTCATAATGCAAGCGGTACACTTTTCTGACCATGAATGGCTTCTGCTTTTTTTTATGTATGTGCATTACATGGGATGAAAGATTTATTTATTGACTGTAAATGGCCACTTTGAAGCTTCTCTATATTTTAATGTGGGGTTTTTTTTTTTTCCATTAACAGAAATGAGGCATATGCCCTCAGACTGGCAGTCAGTATCTATTTTTCCAGATGCCTTTTTAACCCAGGGACTAATTTCAGCCAAATTTGACAGAGGAACGCAGGTTTCAAAAGATAATAATTTACAGACCATAAGAAAGAGGATGGAAAAGGGAAAACCAAATTTCTTCTTGCCTACAAGGAAGGGATACAGCAATCATGAGCTTAAATATTATCTGTCTGGGTGCAAGCAGGTTGGTTAACTCAGAAGTGGCTTTAGTAATTCACTACATTTTCTTTAAGGAAATAACCCAAATCACCTTGAATGTGGGGAAGGAGGAGCTGGCTATAGGGATGCTGCCTGGGAGGGTGTGATGGGATGATGCTAGATGACCTTTAAAGGTCCCTTCTAACCCAAACTATTCTATTTTATGCTGCCACACATAGACTTTGTGCTTGTGCACAACCACTGAGCTTGCAGTGAAAAGATGGTCACTGATTTCTCTCCAGAGTCTTCTGCCTGTACCAGTATCCCGCAGATCAAAAGGGTTTTCCAGCCTTGAGCTTAGCCTCACTGCATACCTGCTGGTATGGGTAATCAGGTATTATATTGTTAACTGCTCCTAATAGTGGCATTTCACGTTCTGGCACCTAGAAGCTCGTGTAGAGCATTTGCACACAGGGGAGTGGATAAAATCTGTCCCCAAAAGCTTGGCTAGACTCTATCTAGGCTCACTGTGATTTCCCCTCAAGACTAAGGTCACAGCCTGCAGCATATCCTGGAGGAGACAAGGCAACAGCATTGTGGGGTTTCTGCATCATCAATAGTTTGTGAATTTGCCTTGGAGCTGGAGCTGCTGTTAAAAGTGATTAGTGAACCCCCAGTTCCCAAAGGAATTGGTGATGATGCTCTGTCCCTCTGCTCCTGACAGCCTTTCCCATTACATCTGCAGCACAAGGCTGCCTTTTCTGTCCCTTCCCCTTCTGCTGTCACTATATACACTTTGATTTTTAATTTATTTATTAACTGGGGTTACTCTTTCTTTTATGTCAGCTCGGTGAGTGATTTTTCCTTACGCTTTTCTCTATTTAGGGCTCTGGGAGAGGAAATGACTCAGCCTTTCCCCTACTCTGCTTTGCACAGTCATCCCTTGCTGGCTTTGCTGAGGTTTTCTTTGAGCACCTCTGATTACACTTATTTCATTCAGTGGGAGCATGTCTGCCTCCTCACTGCACATTTTGGTAGGTATGGTGGGGGAGGATGAGCTGTCAGCAGGAGCTTTCCCTGTGCTAGGAGGATGCAGCAAGGACAGGCTGCCAGACCTACAGCAGCTCCAGGTATTCTGCTCTGCTCTCCATCCATGACTATGGACGTTTGAAGAGAGGCAGGAAAGTCCAGCAAAATGAAATTTTGGGGGATATCCTAGTCAAACTATTAAAAACAATATTAAATTTGATGGCATGTACTCACCAGGGAGAAGAGCTCCAGTCATGCTACCGGCATGGCTGAAGGATGCCATGCTCACCTGAGCACTGAAGGGAGAGGTCTGTGTGGATAATGAATGGATGATTGTCAGTTTTGCGTAGCTGGGTGCTGGTGGAGAAGGGGGGTGCTGCCAAGATGGCTGCTGCAAAAAGCAGCTAGAAGCTCTCTGCAGGCCTCAGAAAGTAAACATCATCCGATTCAAGGCCAGAGTTGCTGCTGACCCAACTCTGGTGTCACTGGGTATGTAGCTGTAGTATAATAAATTAGTTTTCTTCCCTTTATTCTGCATTGAGTCTGGTTTACCCATGACACTAATTGCAGGGTGATCCCTCTGTCCTTATCTCGAATCCTAAGCCTCCTAATATATATATTTTTTCCCCTTTTCAGCTGAAAAGGAGAGTGATAGAGTGGCTTTGGCAGGCATTTGGCCTCTAGCCAGGACTAAACCACCACAATGATGTTGCTCGCTCTGTGCAGACTGTTGCCAGCTTGCCTTTCACAGCAGAGCTGAACTACTTGCTAAATACCAGGGAGAAAGCATTGCTTGCTCTCTGCAGGGCTTTCGGATGCTGCTGCTCATGAGGGAGTCACTAAATTGTCTGCCACTATGATACCAGGCATTTGCTGTACTATGTACTATATTAAAACCAAGTGCATTACTTTCGGGTTAATTGCTCTCTTCTGGAATCCAGCACAGCTGGCTGCAAACTCTGCTTCTATCTAAAGGGGAGAAGGGAAAATAAAAAGAAAAAACTCCCAAGCCCCCCAGAACCATTCCTCCCCCTCCAAAACCCAGAGACTCAAACACTGGCTTCTGTGAGACACTACAGGCATTAAAATAAAGTTTTATGGGAAGCACTTTAAATTGCTTCATGAGAAGGTGGTGTCTGAAGTTGTGAAAAAACTTGTAATTGAGGTGATGTAGAAATTTAGCAGCTGAGGTGAATATTTGCATGGAGGTGGTTGGGTGTGCTGGTGTTTTGCCAGTTGACAGGGTCAACAGAAAGGACCCAGACAACAGCAAAGCAATAGGCTAATTTTACTTTTGATTTCAAAGTGTAACAAAAATAAGGAAGTGCATTTAATCAAAAAGAAGATAAGCTTATTATATTCTAGTTTTAAGCAGCAAGGATAGAAAGCAGGGTAATGCACCTAATCATTACTACATAAGGTTAGTGATAGTAATTAAAGAAAAGATATAATCAGTTGCTCTTATACTTCATCATGCAAATCTGCAGACACTGGGGACCCCAGTTACAGCAAGGGTTTGGAGAACTGGGAGGTCCTATGTAGTGCGTCCACTAGTAGGTGAGGTCTCCAAATGTTGCTGCAAGAAGGTCCAACTTTTATACAGTTGAATTAACTTGTGTTAGTGAGTTCCTTAAGTCTACTCGAAGAGGTGCAGGGTATGTTGAAGCACATCTGAAGTGCTTCTATACCAATGCACATAGCATGAAGAACAAGCAAGAAAAGCTAAAAGTCCTGTCTTGGTCCCAGAGGTATGACATCATTGGCTTAAGTGAAACCTGGTGGGAAGTGTCCTGTGACTGGTGTGCAGCAATGGATGGTTACAGGCTCTTCAGAAGAGACAGGCAGGGCAGGAGAGGTGGGGGGGTGATGCTGTATGTATTGGAGGAGCTGGACTGCATGGAGCTGTAAGTTGGCGATGACAACATTGGTAGTCTCTGGGTAAGGATTAAGGGACAAATAAAGGGGATGGTTAGTGGTAGTGGGAGTCTACTATAGACCGCCTGGCCCGAACCATGACATCAATGAGTAATTCTTAAGGAACTAAGACACCTCTAGATCATCTGCTCTTGTCCTTATGGGGAACTTCAACTTGCCAGATGTTAACTGGGACTACCACAAAGATAATAAAAACAGGTCCAGGAGATTCCTAAAGCAACTGGATGGTAACTTCCTTGTTCAGGTATTAAGCGAGCCAATGAGGAAAGGTGCACTCCTAGATCTCTTGCTTGTGAACAGAGAAGGTCTTTTGGGGGTGAGGTGGTTTGGCCCTGGCTAGAGGCCAAATGCCCACCAAAACTGCTGTGTCACTCCTCTTTTCAGCCGGAAAGGGGAGAAAATATACATTGGGAGGCTTAGGATTCAAGATCACTCTCCAATTAGTGTCATGGGCAGAACAGACTCAACGCAGAATAAAGGAAAGAAAAGTAATTTATTACACTACAGCTACACACCCAGTGACACCAGAGTTGGGTAATGAGAAGTGCAGCCAGGTCTTAAAGCACCTTCCCTCCACCCCTCCCTTCTTTGCAGACTTCACTTCATTCACAATTTTACTCCCTTCTTCCCCCCCCAACATGGCACAGGGAGGGGCAGGGACTGGGGAAATGGGGTTTTGGTCAGTTACTTACTTTCCTCCTCCAGATCTTAACACTTCTACTTCCCCCCACCCCTCCCTTCTTCACAGACTTTACTTTAGTCATAAATTCACTCCCTTCTTCCTCCAATCGTGGCACAGGGAGGGGCAGGGAATGGGGAGTAGGGGTTTTCAGTCTGTTCCTCCCAAGTTGTCTTACTTCTTAGCTGGGGGGGCATTCCACACACACACCCTTCCCCCGTGGCACTGTGGGGTCCCACCCATGGGAGAGAGTACTCCATGAACTTATCCAGTGTGAGTCATTTCTATCGGGGCATCATCTCCTCACCAATTGCCTCAGCGTGGCTCCCTTCCATTGGGTGCTGACCTTCGGGCCCAGACTGTTCCAGCCTGGTCCCCCACAGAGCACAAGTCCCCCAGCAAACCTGCTGTGGTATGGGTCAATTTCTTTGCAGGCTGTAGATGGTCTCTGCTCCCCATCATTATCCATGGGCTACAGGGGGACAGCCTGCTTCACCTTGGTCTTCTCCATGGGCTGCAGGGGAATCTCTCTCTCTGGCACCTGGAGTGCCTTATTCTTCCCCCCCCTCCTTCTTCCCTGGCCTTGGTGTCTGCATGGCTTGTTACATCTTCTCACTCCCTTCTCTAGTGGCAAAATGCACCTGCCTCCATTTTTTTTTCTCCTAAATGTGATTCCCAGAGGTGCTGTTACCATCGTTGATTGGCTTGGCCTTGGTCAGCAATGACTCTGGCCTTGAATCGGCCGATGTTTACTCTCTGGGGCCTGCAGAGAGCTTCTAGCTGCTTCTTGCAAGAGCCATCTCTGCAGCCCCCTGGCCCCCCCTGCCCTTCTCCATTATAATCCAGCTATGCAAAACTGCAACAGGGGGAAGTGGAGGTAGTTGTCTTGTCTTGGCCATAGTGACCATGAAGTAGTGGAATTTAAAATCTTTGGTGGTGAGAGGATGAAAACTGCCTCTAAAAGTTCAACACTAGATATGAGTAGAGCAGATTTTGGGCCGCTCAGGGAACTAGTTGGTAAGGTCCCCTGGGAAACTGTTTTTGAAGGCATCATCACAGAATCACAGAATCACAGAATCACAAAACATTAGGCGTTGGAAAGGACCTCAAAAGATCTAGTCCAACCCCCCTGCTGGAGCAGGATCACATAGACTAAATTGTACAGGAACGTATCCAGGCAGGTTTTGAATTTCTCCAGAGAAGGAGACTCCACAACCTCACAACCTCTCTGGGCAGTCTGTTTCAGTGCTCTGTCACCCTCACAGTGAAAAAGTTCCTCCTTATATTCACATGGAACTTCCTGTGCTCCAGCTTGTACCCGTTGCCCCTTGTCCTATTGCTGCCATCCCTGAGAAGAGCCTGGCTCCATCCTCCTGGCTCTAGCCCTTCACATATTTATAAACATTAATAAGGTCACCCCTCAGTCTCCTCTTCTCCAAGCTAAAGAGGCACAACTCCCTCAGCCTTTCCTCATAAGGAAGGTGTTCCACTCCCTTCATCATCTTGGTGGCCCTGTGCTGGACTTTTTCAAGGAGTTCTATGTCCTTCTTGAACTGAGGGGCCCAGAACTGGACACAATATTCCAGGTGTGGTCTCACCAGGGCAGAGTAGAGGGGGGGAAGGACCTCAACCTACTAACCACACCCCTTCTAATATACCCCAGGATGCCATTGGCCTTCTTAGCCAGGAGGGCACATTGCTGGCTCATCCTGCTGTCCACCAGGACCCCCAGGTCCCTCTCACCTACACTGCTCTCCAACAGGCCAGTCCCCAACCTGTACTGGTACCTGGGGTTGTTCTTTCCCAGATGCAAGGCTCTACACTTGCTCTTGTTAAATCTTTAAACTTCTCCCCGCCCATCTCTCCAGTCTTGCTGAATGGCAGCACAGCCCTCTGGGGTGTCAGCCACCCCTCCCAGTTTTGTGTCATCAGCCAACTTCCCTCATCCAGGTCATCAACGAATATATTGAATAGTACAGGTCCCAGTACTGACCCCTGAGGGACTCCACTAGATACAGGCCTCCAGCCAGACTCTGTCCCATTGATCAAAACTCACTGGCTTCTTCCCTTCAACCAGCTCTCAACCCACCTCACTACTCAACCTTCCAGACCACACTTCCTCAGTTTAGCCATGAGGATGCTGTGGGAGATGGTGTCAAAAGGTTTACTGAGGTCAAGGTAGACCACATCTACCGCCCTACCATCAATGCTGGTCCATCAATGCTGGTCACTTATTAAGTACCACCTTTTAAAAGCAAAGGAACGGCAAATTCAAAAATGTTTGACATCAAGCAGGTGGGGCAGGAGGCTGGCTTGACTGAACAGGGACCTTCTTCTAGAGCTTAGGTGGAAAAAGAAAGTATACAGCCAATGGAAAGAAGGTCAGGCAATGTGGGAGTACAACAGGGTTGCTGTTTGCCTTTGTAGGGAGAAAATTCGTGTGGCCAAAGCTCAGTTAGAGCTGAGGCTGGCCAATACTGTGGCACACAATAAAAAGGTTTTTTTTCAAATACATTAACAAAAGGAGGACCAGAGAGAATATTGGTCCATTACTAACATTGGTCACCTTACTAACAGGGACATAGTCAAAGCAGAGATGTTTAATGCCTTCTTTGCTGCTGTCCTCAACATGGTCGATGGACTCTGGGACTCCACATGCCTCAAGTTGGAGGACTAGTGGTGAACCCTGAATGTGTGGTTGATTTGCTGTTCTACCTGGATCCATATAAGTCCATGGGCCCTGATGGGATTCATCCCAGGGTGCTCAGGGAGCTGGCTGATGTCATTGTGAGACCTCTCTCAATTATTTTTCAATGGTCATGGGAATCTGGAGAGGTCCCAGTTGACTGGAAGCTGGCAAACATTGTCCCAGTTTTCAAGAAGGGTAAGAAAGACCCTGGTAATTACAGGCTTGTCAGTCCCACCTCAGTGCCTGGTAAAATTATGGTCATTGGTCACAGCCAACACAGGTTCAGGAGAGGAAGGTCCTATCTATGCAATCTGATTTCCTTTTACAACAAGGTCACCCAGCTGGTTGACCAAGGGAAACCAGTTGATGTGATTTTTTTTGGCTTTGCACAGGCTGTGTCTCACAGTATCTTGCTGGACAAAATGTCCAGCATACAACTACACAAAGCCATAATGCCTTGGTCAGGCAGTTGACCCGTCAGGGTCAGGCCCAGAGGGTGCTAGTAAATGGGGTTATATCTGGCTGGCGGCCAGTCACTAGTGGGGTTCCCCAGGGCTCCATTTAGGAGCCAGTTCTTTTTAAGATTTTCATAAATGGCCTGGACACAGGACTAGAGGGTGTCTTAAGTAAATGTGCAGATGACACCAAATTGGGAGGAGCTGATGACTCTATTGAGGGTGGAGAAACCTTGCAGAGAGACCTGGACAGATCAGAGAGCTGGGCAATCACCAACAGCATGAATTTAACAAAGGCAAGTGCCGGATTCTGCACCTGGGAAGGGGCAAACCTGGATAGACATCCAGACTGGGGGATCAGATGCCGGAGGCCAGCCGTGCTGAGAGACATTTGGGGGTCTTGGTTGACAGCAAGTTAAACATGAGCCAGCAGTGTGCACAAGCAGCCAGGAGGGCCAACTGTATCCTGGGGTGCATCAAACATGGCATTGCCAGCCGGTCCAGGGAGGTGATTGTGTCGCTCTACACTGCACTGGTGCAGCCTCACCCTGAGTACTGTGTGCAGTTTTGGGCGTCACAGTACAAGAGAGACATAAAAATATTGGAGAGTGTCTAGAGGAGGGCAATAAGGATGGTGAAGGGTCTGGAGGGGAAGTCTTACTAGGATAGGCTGAAGTCCCTTGGTTTGTTCACCCTGGAGAAAAGGAGGCTATGAGACCTCATCACAGCCTATGGCTTCCTGACAAGGGGGAGCAATGGGGCAGGTGTTGATCTCTCTCTGGTGACCAGTGATAGAACTTGAGGGAACGGTATGAAGCTGCGACAGGGATTGTTTAGGTTGGATGTTAGAAAGAGGTTCTTTACTGAGAGGGTGGTTGGGCACTGGCACAGGCTCCCCAGGGAAGTGGTCACAGCACTAAGCTTGACTGCGTTCAAGAAGCATCTGGAGGATGCACTCAGTCACATGCTCTGACTTGTCTGGCTCTGTGTGGAGCCAGGAGCTGGACTTGATTATCCTTATGGGTCCCTTCCAACTCAGGAGATCCTATGTTTCTAGGAATAAACAACTCTGAAAACTTCTTCTCCATAAACTTCTCATATCACTCTCCTTGTTGGATTCTGCCCAATGCCTGGCCAGGGCTCAAGGAGTAATCTGAGTGTGTACCTCTACCTATTTTGGCTTAATGAGGCGAAACATCTGATCTTCAAATAAGGGGGTATTTCTATCTATTTTAAGCTTCACAAGGCCAAATGTCCAGTCTTATGGCCTTGCAGCCTGCCTCCAAATAAGGGAGGATTGCTCTGCTGATTACTGTCACGCAAGTGTTACAACAAACTTTTTTAAGTTTGGTTAATAAAATATATATACATTAATTCTAAAACAGGTTAGTAATGCATTGCATATGTGATTGATACTATGCATATCAGATACAGTGTTGGGTTGTGAGGTTCATGTAGAGGTCAACTTTGGTTCAGGGCCTATTGTTCAGGCTTCAGTACTTCAGCTGGGAAGTTGGTCATCACCTTGAAGTGCTTCAGTAACCTAACTTGGGTTTTGCTTGCTTGTGCTCATTTTTTTCTTTTAAGAAATCCAAGCAAATTGTGTCCCTGTCAGAGGCTGTTAGTTAACAAATGTGGTGGTTGTAAAGTGTCAAGTGGTGTGCCTCAGATCTATCTAAATTGATGTCAAGAAGTGGATCTGTCTCTCTGTCCCTTAATGCTTCCCACCTTTTCCACTTGTCTATAAGCATTATAGTGAGCTTGACGGGAAGTGTCAGCCAGTAGTCTTCCTGTCCTTCTTTCTATCTCAAACTAAAATTTTCCACTTATTTCTTTAATTCTGTCTATCCATTTTATTACAGTAGACACATCTATTGTGTGTTTCCAGCTTCTCTCTTCTTGGGTCTCTTCCACATCATCCAGCAACACAAATGAAAAGCCTTGTTCCCTCAGCACCTACACTCAGCTCAGGCCGTATTAGTTCTCTTATGAGCATTTCTGTTTATTAGAGTATTAGGAAGAATGTCTGCTTGAAAGCAATGTTTTTTATTAACTAATTATTTAAAAAAAAAAGTCAGTGAACTTTGGTCTAAAGTATATGAGAAACTGTGTCCACTGCTTTCTAATGTGCTGGAAGTAGTTTGGGAGTGCATAACCAAATGAGAGCATTGGTCAGGAAACTAACGAGAGAGGTTTGCTAGCTGAACATAAGGTCTTCT
Organism: Rallus crepitans; assembly: GCA_028554615.1. Classification (NCBI taxonomy): domain Eukaryota; kingdom Metazoa; phylum Chordata; class Aves; order Gruiformes; family Rallidae; genus Rallus; species Rallus crepitans. Next base: position 14,666 of record JAQOTC010000208.1, read on the forward strand.
GCATGCCTTATTAGTATGGAAAAGTATTTGTATATATTTAAGGAGGGCTTATGGTATTTGGCTAGTGAGTCCTAGTGACTGTAGGATTTTCATGGTTGTATGGCGCACGTACAGGACAGTTGAGTCTGTAGGATGCTCTTCTTACATGAAGACTGGGTTTAACTCTTATCAATCAGTGAAGTACTTATGTCCTTGTCCTGGTTTTGGTAGGGATAGAGTTAATTTTCTTTCTAGTAGCTAGTGTAGTGCTGTGTTTGGGAGTTAGGATGATAATCATGTTGATGACACACTGATGTTTTTAGTTGTTGCCAAGTAGTCAAGGACTTTTCAGCTTCTCATACTACCTTGTTAACAAGAAGGTGGGGGGCACCCAAGAAGCTGGGAGGCTACACAGCCAGGACAGCTGACCTAAACTGGCCAAAGAGATATTCCATACCATACAACATCATGTTCTGTTTATAACTAGGGGTGGGCTGAGAGGTGTGGCAGCTGGGGGCCTGGTGCAGCAGCCAGGGTGCTGCATGGTATTGACTATGGGGTGATGGTGTTGATCTTCCCAAGTAACTTTTACATGTGATGAAGCCCTGCTCTCCTGGAGATGGCTGAATACCTGCCTGATGATGATAAGTGATGAATGAATTTCTTGTTTTGTTTTGCTTTGCTTGCACATGTGGGCTTAGAGGCTGGGCAGTTTGTGGGGGTCTTGCATGGCAGTTGGGGGTTCTTGTGCAGCTGTTTGTCAATTGTTTTGTGTATATATTATTGTTGTTGTTATTAACTTCCTTTTTTGTGTGTGTCCTATTAAACTGTCTTTATATTGACCCACGTTTCCTCACTTTCACTCTTCCAGTTCTCTCCCCCTTCCTGCTGAGGGGGTGAGTGAGCAAGCAGCTGTGTGGTACTTAGTTGCTGGCCAGGGTTAAGCCACAAGACTAGTAAAGCCAGATAATTAGATTTGTAGCCAGATATAGTGCAATACATGTGTACTCTTTTTCCTGGCCATCCTGCTGTGTTTGGTGGCCCCGGCTATTTTTGTTCCCTATTCCACTTTTTTGTTCTCCATCCCATTTTTCCTTCCGTCAGACAGTTCCTGCTGCCCTGCCCTCCCCTTTCTTCCCTACCTGTTCCCTTTCTTGTTCATAAGGGGTTTATTTGGGTACAGATATAGGCCAGTTACCTTTTAAAGGTGCCAAATTCTTTTTTCAGAGAGACAGGGATTTGCAGCACTTAGTAGGATTTAACAGTTACTTAAGCATAAATAAAATAAAGCACAGGAGAGAAAAACAAATAAAACCAACCCAACAACAAAACACTGCATCTTGGGGTGAGTTCCCTCCATTCATAAACTTTTTTTTTTCCTGAAAATTAAAGTTGGGAATTATCCCTGTGCTGTCTGAAAGCCTCTACACTGTGGTCCCCATCAGCCATAGAATTACCCAGTATAATTTGATGCCTCCTTGCAGGCTTACCACTAAAGGTTAAACCTTTACTACAGGTCAAGCCACCTGATAGGATCAACAGGGGTTAGCACCACAGGGGTTTGATGGCAGAGGATTTGAAAAACAAGAAGGCAGCAGCATTATCCCGAAAACCTGTTGGATTTTTTTTATCCCCTTATACAAGATCCACTTTGAAATGAAAGGGAGTGGGAGAGGATGGAGCAAGGCATCATCCCAGCATCAGCGAAGCTTTATCTGTGTTGGAGTTCACGGAAAGCAAGGGCCAGGACTGGCACAATGAAAAACCACCCACTGTAAAAGATCAGGTTCAAGAACGTCTAAGGAAACTGAAGGTTCATAAGTCCATGGCCCCTGAGGAGAAACATAAACCAGTCCTGAGGAAACTGGCAGATGAAGTTGCTAAGCCACTCTCCATCATATTTGAGAGGTCCTGACAGTCTGGTGAAGCCCCCACTGACTAGAAAAGAAGTACAATCCCCATTTCTAAAAAGTGAAAAAAGGAAGACTCTGGGAACTACAGGCCAGTCAGGCTCACATCTATGCCTGGTAAGATCTTGGAGCAGATCCTTCCAGAAACTATGCTCAGGCATATGGAAAGTAAGGAGGTGATTGGTGACAGCCAACATGGCTTCACATAGGACAAATCATGCCTGACAAATTTGGTGGCATTCTACAATGCCATTACAGCTTTGGTTGATAAGGGAAGAGTTACAGATGTTATCTTCTTTGACTTGTGGAAAGTATTTGGCACTATCCCACATGATATCCTTGTCTCAAAATTGGAGAGACATGGATTTGATTGATGGACCACTCAGTGGATAAGGAGTTGGCTGGACAGTTACACTCAAAGAGTTGTGGTCAACAGCTCAATGTCCAAGTGGCAACCAGTGACAAGTGGTGTTCCTCAGAGTCAGTACTGGGATTGGCACTGTTTACTATCTTTGTCAGAGACATAGACAGTGGGACTGAGTGCACACTCAGCAAGTTTGCGGATGACACCAAGCTGTGTAGTGTGGTCAACACACTGGAGGGAAGGGATGCCATCCAGAGGGACCTGGACAGGCTTGAGAGGTGGGCCTGTGCAAACCTCATGAAGGCCTAGTAGGGAACCAGTTTGGGAAGTGCTTCTATGTTGCCCACAGATGAGCCAGCCCAGGAGGAGGTAGGATACCACTTTGGCTGGAGATCCTGGCACTGCTGGGAGGGCACAGGGTGGAGGAATGGAGACCTGCAAGCTTCCTAACTATGCAAACAACCCACACCCATGTTCAGTGTTTATCCCTGCTGAGCCTGTCACCATGGTATCTGGGCACCTTTTGCCAACGTGAGTTGAAACTGATGGAGCAGATCCTCTGCCAAACCCTAGGCTTTCTAGGCATGTGCCTGTGACGTCTCTTAGATCAGCTGGATCTTCTAGAGTTACTGCTGCTGGGATAAACCAAATTGTTTTGATGCTGCCTTTGGAGCCCTTGCTGCTGCCTGCCCCATCCCTGGCTGGCTCCTGATTTCCATGAGTGCCTGAGCTACTCAAAGCAGGTGGATCTTTACTTCTGCCATGGGGTTTCCTTATGCCAGTCACACCACAGTGCCAGACAGGCAGCTGGAGAGGTGGCTTCACAGCTCCCTGTGCTGGGACTTATGCCTTGATACAGAATTTTGGCTCTTCTCCCCCATGTGGCTGTGGCTCTGGGGAGCAATCCAGAGCCTGGTGGGGTCTCCAGGAACATATGAGGTCTGGGTGCATCACTGGGGACCAGCTGGGAATCATAGAATCATAGGATTGTCTTGGTTGGAAGGGACACTTTAGATCATCAAGTCTAACCATCAATCTAACCTGCCATCAACTACTAAACCATGTCCCTCAGCATCACATCTAACAGTCTTTTAAATACCTCCAGGGATGGAGACTCCACCACTTCCCTGGGCAGCCCATTCCAATGCCTCACAACCCTCTCTGTGAAGAAGTTTTTCCTAATATTCAATCTAAACCTCCCCTGGTGTAACTTGATGCCATTTCTTCTTGTCCTGTCACCAGAGAGAAAAGGTCAGCCCCCACCTATCCACAACCTCCTTTCAGGTAGTTCATAGAATCATTAAGGTTAGAAAAGACCTCCAAGGTCATCCAGTCCAACCATCCCCCTACCACCTATATTACTTACTAAACCATATCCATAAGTACCTCATCCAACCTTTCCTTAAGCACCCCAAGGGACAGTGACTACACCATCTCCCTGGGCAACCTGTTCCAATGCCCAACCACTCTTTCTGAGAAGAAATGTCTCCTAATTTCTAACCTGAACCTCCCCTGGTGCAACTTGCAGCCATTCCCTCTTGTCCTATCGCTACTTATCACTAACACCCCCGGATCCTTTTCCTCTGAACAGCTTTCCAGCCACCCTGCTCCAAGCCTGTAGCGTTGCCTGGGGTTGTTATGACCAAAGTGCAGGACTGACCCAGCACGTAGCCATGTTGAACTTCATCCCATTGGTCTCTGCCCATAGATCCAACTTGTCCAGGTCCCTCTGGAGGGCCTTCCTACCCTCTGACAGATCAATGCTTCCCCCCAACTTGGTGTCATCTGCAAACTTACTAAGAGTGCACTCAATTCCCTCATCCAAGTAATCAATAAAGATACTAAAGAGGATGGGCCCCAAACCAACCCCTAGGGAACACCACTTGTGACCAAATTGTAGAGAGCAATCAGATCTCTGCTCAACCTCCTTTTCTCCAGACTAAAAAACTCTGGTTTCCTCAGCCACTCCTCATAACATTCATTCTCCAGTCCCCTTACCAGCCTTGTCGCCCTTCTCTGGACACACTCCAACACCTCCATGTCTTTTCTGTAGTGAGGGGCCCAAAACTGAATGCAGTACTCAAGGTGGGGCTTCACCAGCACTGAGTACAGGGGGACAATCACCTCCCTAGTCCTCCTCACTCCACTATTCTTAATACAGGCCAGGATGCTGTTGGCCTTCTTGGCCACTTGGGCACACTACTGACTCATGTTCAACCGTCTGTCAACCAACACACCCTGGTCCTTCTTTGCCAGGCAGATTTCCAGCCACTCTTCTCCAAGCCTGTAGCACTCCTTGCGGTTATTGTGATCGAAATGCAAGACCTGGCACTTGGCTTTGTTGAATCTCATGCCATTGGCCTCCGCCTATTGATCCAGCCTGTTTAGATCCCTCTGTAGGGCCTTCCTACCCTCAAGCAGATCAACACTCCTGCCTAACTTCGTGTTGTCCGCAACCTTACTGAGGGTGCACAGGCTGCCCTCATGGTGGATGCCTCGTCCCTGGAGGTGTTCAAGGCAAGGTTGGATGGGGCCCTGGGCAACCTTGTGTAGATCCAGGCCTGGAGGTTGGTGGCCCTGCCTGTGGCAGGGGGTTGAAACTCTATGATCATTGGGGTCCCTTCCAACCCAGACCATTCTGTGATTCTATGATCCCCTCATCCAAGTCATTAATTGAGATATTAAAGAGAACTGGCCCCAGCACAGAGCCCTGAGGAACCAGTCAACCAGTGGTGACTGGCCGCCAACTGGATTTAACTCCATTCACCACCACTCTCTGGGCTCAGCCATCCAGCCATTTTTTTACCCAGCTAAGAGTACACCTGTCCAAGCCAAGGGCAGCCATTTTCTCTAGGAGAATGCTGTGGGAAACAGTGTGAAAAGATTTGATCCTCATCCACTAAGCAGGTCATTTTGTCATAGAAGGAGATCAGGTTGGATAAGCAGGACCTGCCTTTCATGAACCTGTGCTGACTGGGCCCGATCGCTTGCTTTTCTTGCATGTGCCTCATAATGACACTCAGGATGATTTGCTCCATAATCTTCCCAGGTACCAAGGTCAAACTGACAGGCCTATAGTTCCCCAGGTCCTCCTTCCAGCCCTTCTTGTGGATGGGCGTCACATTCACTAATTTCCAGTCAACTAGGACCTCCCCAGTCAGCCAGGACTGCTCATAAATGATGAAAAGTAGCCTGGTGAGCACTTCCACCAACTCCCTCAGTACCCTCAGATGGATCTCATCTGGCCCCATAGACTTGCATACCTCTAGGTGCTGAAGCATGTCCCTCACCATTTCCCCTTGGATTATGGGGGCTGCATTATGCTCCCCATCCCTGTCTTCTGGCTCAGGGGCTGGGTACTCAGGGAACAACTGGTCTTGCTGCTAAAGACTAAGGCAAAGGCAGCATTCAGCACCTCAGCCTTTTTCTCATCCTTTGTCACTATGTTAATGGCCCCATCTACTAGAGGACAGAGGTTGTCCTTAGTCCTCTTTTTATTACTAATGTATTTCTAGAAACTTTTTCCATTGTCCTTAACATTAGAGGCCAGGTTAAGTTCTAGCTGTACTTTTACCCTTCTAATTTTTAACCTGCATAGCCGCACTACTGTTTTGTAACCCTCATGAGTGGCTTGTCCTTTCTTCCAAAGGCCATAAATCTTCTTTTTCTCCGTAAGTTGCAGCTCCAGTTCTCTGTTCAGCCAGGCTGATCTTTTTCCCTGATGGCTTGTCTTCCAGCATATGGGGACAGCTTACTCCTGTGCCTTTAAGGCTTGTAGAAAAACATTCAGGCTTCCTGGACTCCTTTGCCCTTGAGGACTGCCTCCCAAGGGACTTTGTCAACCAGGCCTGTGAAAAGACCAATGTTCACCCTCCTTAAGTCCAAAGTAGTGGTTCTGCTGACTGTCCTCCTTGCTTTTCCCATAATTGAAAACTCTATCATTTCATGGTCACTGTGCCCAAGGCAACCTCCAACTGTCACATTCCTCACCAGCAGCGCTTTTTTTTTGTCTAAAAAAACCAGGTCCAGCAGGGCTCCTTCCCTAGGTGGCTCCCTCACCAGCCGTGTCAGGAAGTTATCCCAAACACACTCCTGGAACCTCCTAGACTGTTCCCTCTCTGCTATATTGTATTCCCAGCAGATATTTGGCAGGTTGAAGTCCTCTACAAGGACAAGGGCTCAGGATTTTGAGACTTCTCCCAGCTGCTCATAGAATGTTTTGTCTGCCTCCTCATCCTGATTGGGAGGCCGATAACAGACTCCCATCATGATAGCTGCCTTTTTGGCCCTTCCCTCGATTCTTACCCATAAACACTCAACCATACTGTCACTCTCATTATGTCTCATTATGTTCTAGGCATTCATAACATCTCCATGCTTGCCTATCCTTCCTGAAGAGTCTATATCCATTCAAGGCAGCATTCCAGTCACTGAAGTCGTCCCACCATGTTTTCATGATGGCAATTACATCATAGTTTTCCTGCTGCACAGCAACTTCCAGCTCCTCCTGTTTGTTGCCCATGCTTCCTGCATTAGTGTACAGGCACTTCAGTTGGGCTATTGGTCTCTCCACCTTCTTGGAGTAACACCCTCTTGAGGTGTTTCACAGGTGTTTCCTTGTTGACTCTGACTACCACAGGCCCCTGGCTCATCTTTGTAAGACTTTGACTTTTGATAGAGGATCCCTTCCCCTGCAACTTTAGTTTAAAGCCCGCCTGACTAAGTTGGAAAGTTTGTTGCCAAAGATGTTCCTCCCCTTCTCTGAAAGATGGACCCTGTCAGCCCCCAGAAGACCAGACTGCTCAAAATAAGTCCCATGGTATAAATAACCAAAGCCCTGTCTATGACACCACTCCCTTATTGATTTTCCCAATTTTGCCCTTCCTTTCCCTCCCCTTCCCTTTAACTGGGAGGATTGATGAAAAGACTACCTGTGCTCCCAAGTCCTTCGGTGCTGCTCCCAGTGCCTTGTAGTCCCTCTTGATATTCTTCAGGTTGCTTACAACTGTGTCATTGGTGCCTCCCTGCCTTCAAGAGCCTTGGCCCATGGGACTTCTCTAATCAGTTTCTTAAAGAGGTCAAAATTATCCTTCCTGATGTCTAAGGTTGCAGTCCTACTTGTTGTTTTGTACCTAGTACCCATGATCCTGAACTCTTCTCATGATCACTACAACCAATGCTGCGCCCAACCTTAATGCCCTCCACCAGCCCCTTTTTTTTTGTCAGCACAATGTCCAGTAGTACACCTCTCTTTGTTGGCTCCTCTACCACCTGAGTCAAAAAGTTGATCATCAATACGCTGGAGAAACCTCCTGGACTGTATGTGCTTGGCTGTGTGGCCTTCCTAGCAGATATCAGGGTTGTTGAAGTCTCCCATGAGAACCAAGGCCTGTGATTGTGAGGCTACTTTCAGTTGTTTGTAGAAGGGCTCATCAACTTCCCCATCCTGATCAAGTGGCCTGTAATAGACACCCACAACAGTATCTCCCATATTAGCCTGCCCTTGTTCTTCATCAAACCCCAGGGACAGCTCGATATGTTCCAGTTGCTCTCTCACATAAAGAGCAACTCCACCACCTCGCCTTGTTGACCTATCTTTCCTGAAAAGGACCTAGCCATCCATGACAGCATTCCAGTCATGTGAGCTATCCCACCACATCTCAGTAATCGCAATGAGATCATGGCCCTGTGACCACACACAGATCTACAGTTCCTCCTGTTTATTCCCCATGCTGCGCACATTGGTGTTCAGTCATTTCAGGAAGGGAGTAGAGCATGTAAATTTCACCCCCAACATTGGGCTGCCACCCTTAGGCTGGGCTCTAGCAAGCTTGGTTTTATCTCCTTCCCCCTTTGATACTAGTTAACAGCCCTTTCTATGAGCCATGCCAATTTGTGCACATGAATCCTTTTTCCCCTATGGGACAGATGAACTCTGGTGTTTTCCATACCATGTGAAGTCATGAAAAGCAGGCTAGTTGGGGAGTCTGAGTGTGAGATGAGTGTCTGGTCAGTTGTGGCTTTGGTCAAATACCTTGTGTTATCACCGGTTTTGTATATTCTAAGTCCTGTTGTTGCTTCCCTCTCCCTGTGCTGTCTCAGAAAACTGTCATCCCAAGCCATTAGATTTGCTTTTGTCTGCCCATTCTCCTCCCCATACTGCTGGAGGAGGCATGAGCATGGTGCTTACATGTGGTGGCTTGGGGCTAAACCACAGCAACCGCCATTGATGATATCTTCTAAATATTATAGTGTAAAAGAACAAGATTTTGGGAAATTGACAATTCTGTATATGCAGAAGGAAAAGAAGTCACTTCCTTATAATGCTTCTGGACTAGTAATAATAAATTAAGAGGCAGGGAAGCAAAGAAATCCCTGGGGAAGCACAAGAGGATAGGGAACACTGTAGCGTTGGTGTTCAATGACATGCAAGCAGATCCAACATGGCACTGAGCTGCCCAAGGAGCAGGGACATCTGTGTCACAAGAACTGAGCTTTCTAGGACCTCTGTCCCTACTTCTGCCTTCTTCCATATTTAAATATACCAATATAAGAGCTGTAGCTACTTGACAACACAGGGGAAAAAGCCATGAGCATATCTCCTATCTCCTACCTCCTACCTACTTGTTGAACCTCCTGGTTGGGAAAGAAGGACAGAGCCTGCCACACACCCTATCATGAACATTTAAGGATAGATTTTAAGGAGGTGATTTGTGACAGCCAACATGGCTTCACTAAGGGCAAATCATGCCTGACAAATCTGGTGGCCTTCTATGATGGAATAACAGAGATGGTGGACAAGGGAACGATGATAGACATCATCTTCCTGGACTTGTGCAAGGCATTCAACACTGTCCAGCATGACATCCTTGTCTCTAAATTGGAGAGACATGAATTCAACAGATGGACCACTCAGTGGATAAGGAACTGGCTGGATGGTCATACTCAAAGAGTTGTGATCAATGGTTCAACGTCCACATGGAGGTCCGTGACGAGTGGTGTTTCTCAGTGGTCAGTACTGGGACCAGCACAGTTCAAATTCTTTGTCGGTAACATGGACAGTAGGATCAAGTGCACCCTCAGCAAGTTTGCCGATGACACCAAGATGTGTGTTGAGGTCGACATGCTGCAGGGAAGGGATGCCATCCAGAGGGACTTTGACAGGCTGGAGAGATGGGCCCATGTGAATTGCATGAAGTTCAACAAGGCCAAGTGCAAGGTCCGGCACAGTACGAAGCACAATTACAGGCTGGGCAGAGAATGGCTTGAGAGCAGCCCTGAGGAGAAGGACTTGGGGGTGCTGATCCATGACAAGCTCAACATGAGCCAGCAGTGTGTGCTAGCAGCTCAGAAGGCCAACCATGTCCTGGGCTGCATCAAGAACAGTTTAGATTAGACATTAAGAAGAAATTATTTACTATGAGGGTGGTGAGGCACTGGAACAGGTTTCCAGAGAGGTTGTGGAAGCCCCACCCCTGGATGTGTTTAAGGCCAGGTTGGATGAGGCTTTGGGAAACCTGATCTTATGAAGTGTGTGCCTGCCCATGTCAGGGTGGTTGGAACTAGATGATCTTTGAGGTTCCTTCCAACCCAAAGGATTCTATGATTCTGTGGTCCAGGACTGAGTAGGTTAACAAAGCTTTCCCATCACTGGGGGCTGGACACAGTGTCCTTCTTAGTGCCTGCTCCTGGCCACGTGGACTGGACATAGTCCAGAGAGCGTGTTTCCATCCAGCAAAGTGATTGCATTTTGGAAAAGTGAAGGACACTGAAGCACCCATCTGCTGACCTGACAGAGAGTTAGTTACAAGAGGTATGTTGCCTTCCTGGAGCCAAGATCTGAGATGTTGCTGAGAGGGTGCTACAACTTGTTAAGAGCACAGATCCATTGCTGCTCTTTCATGTGGGCATGAATGACACTGCAAGCTGGAACCTGGGCATAATGAAGACTATATAGCCCTGGGAGGTGCAAGTGAAAAAAATTGGTGCCCAAGTTATCTTTTCCTCCATTCTACTAGTTGGAGGAAAGGGGGCAGCCAGAAATAGACATACAATCCATATCAATGCCTGGCTACGTGGCTGGTGATGTCATGAGGGTTTTGTATTTTACAACAATGGGACATTCTTTGGCAACTATAACCTGTTAGGAAGGGATGGGATCCACCTGTCTAGAAGAGGCAAGGGAATCTTTGGCAGCAGACTTGCCAACTTGGTGAAGAGGGATTTAAACTTGAAGGACCCAGGGGGTGGGATCCAAAGTAGCAATGCTCATAACATCTCATCAAACTGGGGAATAAGCCAGGCCAACCAGAGGAGTGAAGGAGCAGAACAATAAATAGGATTACAACTCTGGACTTCAGGAGAGATAACTTTAGCCTTCTCAAAGACTTGCTTGGGAGAATACCATGGGTTAGGGCTCTAGAAGGTAAGGGAGTTCAAGAGAGCTGGTCAGTATTCAAGCACCACTTCCTCCTAGCTCAAGATTGGTGCATCCCAAAGAACAGGAAATCAAAGAAAGAAGGAAGGAGACCTGCATGGTTGAGCAAGGAACACCTGGAAAAACTCAAAGGGAAGAAAGAAATTTACCAAATGTGGGAAAAGTGACTGTCCACTTGGGATGAATATAGGGATGTAGTCCCCAAAAAGGAGGGACAAGTGACTCAGATTCGCTGATTCTGTTTGTTGGAATTGAAGTGAGACAACACTTAAGGTCTGTTGGTAAAAAAAGACTTTATTCTGTAGCTAGGCTCCTTGGTAAATAATTGGGTAGCAGAAGGGCCTATAGCTTAAAAGAGTAGGAAAAGAAAGGAAAAGAGGAAGAGGGAGAGAGAAAGGATGAGGAATAAAGAGAGAAACCGAGGAAGAAAGAAATCAGGAGAGAAAGAGATCTATCAGCGGTCCAGGTTCCAGCATTGATTCAGCCAATCGGGGTGGGGCAGTGTCTCTGATTTGCAGGGCTGTTTCTTTCTGGATTTTCATCTCCTTCCCCAGGTACACTCATCTCCCCCTTTTTGTGTTTCCCATATCAGTGCAGCCAACCCAGGGGAGTTTCATCTCAGGTTTCCCCCCTCCCAGGTGACATGTAGCATAATTTGGGTGGAAAATGTCATACATGTTTAGCATGTACTCCTTTTAGATCATTAGCATATTTAGGGTGTCAACGTTAATATTCATTTCACAGTTAATGAAGCAAAAGAGAACATGGAAGGAGGACTCATTGCAGCAAAGGGGGGCAGCATCAGCAGTTTCAGCAGAAACAGCATAGCAGGACACCTGCTATTCACATACATTTGATCTCAGAGATGCAAATAAAGATCAAATACTATTTAGCTTTGGGGGGGAAGGAAGGGGCAAAGGAGAATTTGATTAACCAAGAAAACTTATAACACTATATTCCCAGATGGCATCTTACATTAAAGGCCCTTACAGGTGGAAGCCAAGTGTTGCCAGCTCTCAGAGTACTACAGGTCAGATGTGGGCATCTGAGGGATCTCTAAGATCCTCCAATTAAGTAGATGAGTTTAACAAGGGACTGGAAAAGGTAATTCTAGAATAAATTATACAATAAGAACCATCAAGAAAGACTCTGCGCCTAGCTCTGAATTACTGCAAGCACTTGGAGACTTCAGAAGATGCAACCAATGCTAATGTAACCACAAAACACTGGGTCCTGGGACAGACTTTCCCCATTCCCACTACAGTTTCCTTTGAGGCTTTTCCTTCCCAGAGGGAGCTTGAAAAATTCTCTGTGCTTGCTGAGGATCCCGGTCCATGGGGACACTTTGGCGCTAGCAAGTAGCCCCCATGCATCCACGATGTCCAGAAGGCTAACACCTTCCAGCACCAGGAACCAGAGGTGACACCTGGCACTCAAGTCCCACATGGTCCCTCCTCTGGTGTGGGACAAAGGTCACATACCTCCCCTACCTGCAGTCATCTCAGGAAGAAGAAGAAAAAGGCTGAATCCATCAAACAAAAAAAATTAAAAATAATCACTTATTTGCCAGCAAACCAGCTTTTGCATAGTGAATTTTAGTCTTGGTCAAGTCACTAAATTCAAAATACTGGGAAGAAAATGCTAGAAAATGGTCTACTGGTTGTTTTCTTTTCTCCAGTTTGATATTTTTAAACAAAGGTTTTTTCACTTTTATTTCATGGTGACATATGCTAAATTTCCACAGCTGTCCATCAGCATGTAAAATACGTTAAAACATGTTCCCTTTTGGATTGAACAAAGCAATTTTGTTTCCTGTTTTAATTAAATAAAAATATCTACTCTGATTGACCCCAGTTAAAAATCATCCCACACAACTATCCTTATTATCATGATTTCTCTACAGGCTAATGAATGGGAAAAAATACAGTTAGCATCAATTATTTGTCTTATAGAGTGATCATAGAATCATAGAATAGCATGGGTTGGAAGGGACCCCAAGGATCATAGAGTTCCAGGCCCCTGCCACAGACAGGGACACCAACCTCCAGGCCTGGATCTACACAAGGTTGCCCAGGGCCCCATCCAACTTGGCCTTGAACACTTCCAGGGATGGGGCATCCACCACTGCTTTGGGCAGCCCGTTCCAACACCTCACCACTCCCTCTGTAAAAAACTTCCCCCTAATATCTAATCTAAACTTTCCCTCCTTTAGCTTTAATCCATTCCCCCTTGTCCTGCTATTGTGTACTCTTTTAGAAAGTTGATTCCCCTCCTGTTTGTATGCTCCCTTCAGGTAATGGAAGGCTGCAATGAGGTCCCCCTGCAGCCTTCTCTTCTCTAGGCTGAACAAGCCCAGCTCCCTCAGCCTCTCTTTGTCCTCTCCAGGACAGAGCACATAATTTAAAGTGTTACTGTAATTAACATATATATTAGAAACTCATAGGAACATAAGGAAAATATCACATATATCACTTTTTTTTTTTAAAGAAGGAAATAAGGAAAAATAGGAACTCGAATTCCCCCAAAGGAAGGGGGACTGCTGCAGCCCAAATTCTGCAGGCAAGATGTGACATAGGGTGCCAGCCCTTTTGGGCTTTATCCTCCCAGCAGTGCCTCTGCTTTGGCTTGTTCCCAGCTCCTTCATGGGCTGCTCTGCCCCAGGAGAAAATATTTACTCTTCAGAGACTATCAGGCATCGCTTTAATATTATTTTTACTGATAAAAGGGGCTTGCTAATAAGATGCTTGCAAAGTGTTAAGGGTGCTTGCTTTCTGGGAGGAGTGGCAGACACACAGGAACACTGTGCTGCCATCCAGCAAGACCTGGACAGACTGGAAAGCTGGGCAGTGAGAAACCTAATGAAGTTCAATAAAAGCAAGTGTAGAATCTTGCACCTGGGAAGGAATAACTGTTCATATCAGTACAGGCTAGGGGATGACCTGCTGGAGAAGAGCACTGTGGAGAAGGACCTGGGGGTCCTGGTTGATGACAGGTTGGCTATGAGCCAGCAGTGTGCACTGGTGGCTAAGAACCAATGGGATCCTGGGGTGCATCAAGAGGAGTGTGGCCAGCAGGTCAAAGGAGGTGATCCTCCCCCTCTACTCTGGCCTGGTCAGACCCCATCCTGGAGTATTGTGTCCAGTTCTGGGCTCCCTGGTATAAGAAGGACAGGGATCTCCTGGAGAGAGTCCAAAGAAGGGCTACAAAGATGATTAAGGGCCTGGAACATCTCCCCTATGA
>JAQOTC010000209.1:5606-28463 GCA_028554615.1 Rallus crepitans
TTTGACTGACTGCAACTAAAACATCAGGGTGTTATCAGCACTGTTCTCATTTCAACTCCCAAACACAGCATCCCATCCGCTGCTACACATGAAACTAACTCTATCCTGGCTGAAACCAGGACAGTTACCCACATCATTCTCATACTAAATCCAAAACACGTCACTCTACCGGCTACTGGAAGGAAAACTAACTCCATCCCAGCTGAAACGAGCGTGTTTGGTAAGGACCAACAGGAGCAGAACCCAACTTTCACTGAGCTCAACCCCAAAACCAAACTGCAAGATACTTGGGCAAGAGAATGGAAGAAAAGGAGCCCAGCAGTATAGCAGAGAACAGTGAGTTTTGTAACCACTTGGAACCCCTCCCCTGGATAAACATCACTCAGCTGCATCAACTGTCACAGAAGCTGGAGAAGAGATCGGTCCTGGCCCTTATGTCCTCCACCCTTCAAGCCAGGGTGATATTTCCATTAGTTTTGGCAGAGGATTTTTTTATTTTAAATCAGAAAAAAAAAAAATACAATCAAAAGGTACTTGTTGTCCTTGAAGACTGTCTTCTCAACAGGAAAAATAACTATGTCACTTGTATACCCACCCTCTTGAAGGTCTCACAACATAGCTGCAAATTAATGTTTTACATGTCTAGCAAACAATCACATGCCAGAGAGAAAGAGCATTACCCAAAACTAAACACACATTTCAACATCAATTCTGGGCTCTAAGCTAGGATAGATGATACAGTGGTGTGGGGTTTTTTTAAAAAAAAGGAAAAAAAAAACCCCACAAGAAAATTGGTTAGGTACTTTAAAATAATCCTATAGAAAAATAAAATTTTAATTATTAACCACCTATATTACATTACCATATTAAAAGAACTCTGAACAAAAATACCCAAGTGCTACAGGTCTAACATAGGGAGGAAACAAAGAAAAAAGTCAAATCAAATCAATGGCAAGGAAAAAAATAAGTCAAAATCTCTGAAATATGTGAGGTTCCAGGGCAAGCACCATGAAGCAGGTCATGGCACGCTGCTAAAACACTTTGCCTCAAGGAAAATTATTTTTGTTGTCGTTGCTTTGGTATTTTTGACCAACCCAGATCAACCACGACTGCCTTTTCGAGTCAAGAAATGGGGAAGTCGCCTTTTGTACCCCAAGACACACGTATGGGGTGCCAGAAGCTGCGTGTACGTTCTGAGCGCTGGGAGGACAGAGCCATGAAAACCAACCTCTCCAGTTAACCAGAGCAAGTATTACTTCATTCAGCGACCAATTTTAAAGCCAAAACCACTAATCCCAAACTGCCAATGAGCTTTGTTTCAGTGTAATGGGCCGGGTTTGTGGATTCGAAGGTCTGAGCTTTCACTGAGAGCTGGACAGAGGCAAAACGCAGGGGAGAATCCGAAAGCAAAGGGTGCATCTCCCTATCTTAACACACACGGAGAAGCTGAGATTGAGTAGACGCTTTGTACCACCGACCTTGTTTAAACCACAGCGACTGGCGCGACTAGACTTCGGCTGCAATGCAGATACACATCGTTCCGGTGTTTACAAGCGGGTGTTTATTCGTTTGCCGTTCACACTGCCGGGAAACACAGCCCGGTGTGGGGTCGCTGGGGCAGGGCCCGCCCGCGCCGGCCGGCAGCACCTGGCAGCGGGCTCTGCAGCCCTAACACCGCCGTGCCGAGTTCCCTCGGCAGCAGGACAAACGCCTAGAGGGGCGGGAGCCGCAGGCCCCGGCGCACTGCTGCGCCTGCACCCGGCCGCAACACCCCGCTACCAACCGGCTGCAAACCGGAGCAGGAAGGCGGCGAGGCCGCTACGGCTCGTGTCATGTCGTCGTTCCCGTTCCCATGCCCCCCCTCCCGCTCCGAGTAGGGCCCGTAGTGGCGAGCCTCGCAGGGCCCGACCGGGAGCCGGCGGGCGGGGACGAGCGGGGCCGGCCGCAGGGAGCCGCCGCTGGGGGGGCTGATGGAGGTGCCGTCCCCCCAGCCGCCGCCATTTTGTGCGTCCCCTCAGTCCCTGCTGCGCCACACAGAGGCTGAGGGGGGCCGGCGACGAGCTCCTACCTCCGGCGGGGCCCAGCCGAGCCGCGCTGCTCGCAGCCGCCCTTCCCTGCGCTTCCTCCGCCGTCAGCCCCCGCCGCCGCTCCGTTCACCACCACCACCCCCCTCCCGGCCGGGCGCCGCGGCTACGGAGATGCAGCCCGGAGGAGAGCGAGCGGGCACCGCGCCTGCGCGAGAGAAGGGGGCGGGGCGCGCCCAGCGACGCGTAGGACGCACGCACAAATGAAGCGTGCGAATCGCGCGGCCCAGCACGCAGGCGCGCTGAGACGCGTGAGGCCGCAGCAGGTCAGCTCCGGGTCTGTGAGCGCGGTACCTGCAGTGCGCATGTGCAGTGGCTTGTCCCGGCCTCGAGGGCTTGGGGCGGGAACTGCCGTCGACGCGGAGCATGCTGGGAGCGCCTGTGCTCCCAGGGCGGTGGGTTTGGCTGCATCCAGCCGTGTGCTGCTCCTTGGGCCGCCTCCCTCTGGGTGGTAACGCTGTCTACCCTCTTGTACACACTCCCCACACACCCGTTTCTCCGATCAGCCCCTCATCCCACTTGCCTTCATCCCACTTGCCCTTCATCCACTCCCTGTCCTGGCTTCCCCCTCAGGGCACTGCTGGCTTCTGGGGCTGTTCCTTGGGTGGCTCCTGCCATATGTCTGCCCGGTGTGCATTCAGCCTCCTGTGCAGCCTTGGCTGAGTGTGTGTATCCCCTTGAGTTCCTCTTCAAGGTGCCTGGAGCTTGACTGGGAGCCAGTGGCAGCCCCATTTTTTTTTCCAGTGGGAGAGGGCTTCAGAGCCTAACAGGGCTTTTATCTGCTATCCATACAACTGCTCATGGAGCAGCAGCCTTAATATCTGGTACCCCTGGAGCTTACTTCCCCCAGGGTGCAGTGAGTTCCCCAAATGCTGGCTTCCTCCATTAGCTGTGACCTCTGGAGCTGGTGCTGGCCTGAGGAAGAGAACTTGAAAAGCTCTGTCACCTGGGGTGGCCCTGACAGGCTTCAGCCCAGGGAGTTTGTGTGGCTCCAGCCTCCCCTGCGCACTCCCCATGACATGCCATAAAGAGTCACAGGTTCCCTCTGAGAAGACAGAGGATGCCTTTAAGAACTGCCACATTATTTCCTGAAAATACCAAAGCGGATGCCAAACCTAACCACAGAGTCAGCCAGAACCGCTGCTGCTCTATCGCAGTGCCTGCCCCCCTGATCCCACATGTGGTATAAAACTGGCCTGTGACCAGCCTTGCTGAAACCCACACCGTTTCCCTGAGCAGTGAAGCGTGTTTCAGAGCTGCTGAAAGCACTGCAGCTTGCTGCAAATGTGGCAGACTGCAAGCACCCACTCAGCTGCTTTTTTTAGCAGACTGGGAGTGGGCTGAGCCACACCAGCGGAATGGCTGCGGTGCGGATCTGTCCGGCTGTTACCACTTCTAAGTTGTTTGGGCATTTTGTCTTTCTCCTCTTGTCTGAGATCCCACAGATGCTTTGTGTACATCCAGAAAAAAAATGATTTGCTGGTTCTGGATCTTCTGACAAAGCTGGGCTGACACAGAAATATGTCGCCAGTCTTTGCTTCCAAACCTGGTTTGGTTTCTCTCCAGAAAATCATAGAATGCGTTCGGTTGGAAGGAACCTTCACAGGTCATTTAGTCCACTCCCCTGCAGTGAGTAGGGGACATCTTCACCAGATCAGGTCGGTCTGAGCCCCATCAAGCCTGACCTTGAATATCTCCAGGGATGGGGCCACCACCTCTCTGGGCAACCTGTGTCACTGTCTCACCTCCCTCATATTGAAGAACTTTTTCCTAATATCCAACCTAAATCTGCCCTTTTCAAGTTTAAAACCATTACCCCTTCTCCTACTGCTACATGACCTCATGAACAGTCCTTCCCCAGCTTTCTTATATGCACCTCTCGGGTGCTGGAAGACAGCTGTAAGGTCCCCTTGGAGCCTTCTCCAAGCTGAACAAGCCCAACTCCCTCAACCTAACAACTCTCTCAGCCTAAATAAAAGTCTTAGAAACTGAAAATATTTAAGGGTTAAGCCATCTACTTATTCTTGGGTTTTGAAACCTGCTTAGAGCCATCTGGTCCTGCAACCCTTGACCACAGGCGTCCCTTATTCCCACCACAGCACAGCAAAGGGAAGTAAGAAGCTACAATCATTTGAGAGAGTTAGAAGCTGTTGTTTCCTAAACTCCAGAGTCAGCTTTACAGCTAAATGCGATGATCCCTCCCTGGGTCTGTTTTGTTGTTCTCGGGCCAGCTTGAAGATCTTTGCTGACAAGATAGTCAGGGAAGGAAAATCCCTTGGGGGAATTAAAAGACGGGATTGGCTTTTATGGTGACACCACAGGACTGCAGTTTTAGGAGCACCACGAGGGTGGGCTCAGCCCAACACCTGCTGCAGAGACTTGAACATGTCGTCAGGAAAGAATTGTTTGGGCCAGAGGCTTTATAAAAAGAAAGATGAGATGAGCACTCTGCATACGTGGAACCACCACCCTACCCCGCTCCCCTGGTGCTGCCCCAAAAGCTGTCACAGGTGAGAGCTGAAAACCAGCAGCTGGAGTGCTCTCCCACTCCTCCGACCCCATCCCTGGCTGGAATCACACCATGGTCTCGTTTGCTAAATACACAGCAGCAACGGCAGCGGCTCTGTCTTGAAAGGCACCAGTGAGATGGTAAAATGAAACAAATTAAGCACTAAGGCCTTTGGGAATGTAAACACTTGGGCTGCTTCTGCCACCCGATCTGTCTGACGGTGCCGGACACAGACTCCCATTAGGTGATACGGCGCTTGAGGCCCAGCAGCTCTGCTGTGGGAGCAAGGCTGGGTGCCTGAGGGACCTGTCTGCCTCAGGACTTTCTGCCTCATTTGTTGCAAAACCTGGGAGATACGAAGGGATTGAAATACAGGCCTTCTACTTTCGTAAGAGCATCAGCCAGAGTCAGACCCTGTGAAGAAATCCTTATGGGATGCTGGACAGGTCCCTTAATCCAGCTCAGTTTCGGTGTTTGCTGCTTCTTTGCCAAACCCTCCATGCTCCTGACACGGTTCTAGGTACAGTGTGGGGTGCTGGGCCACGGCTAAAGTCACAGAGCTGTCCTTTGCAATGGCAGCGCTCACTCTTCAAAATGGCTTTGGTCATTTGAACTGTGAAGTGACACAGATGACAAGCACATACAGTTTCATTAAGACAGACGAAGGACGTCCGTGTGAGAACACAACAAGGGGTCTCTTGCTCCAAGGCTGCTTAGTAATCCCAAAGTGTCTTTTACCCTGTTAGCTCTTAGATGAGCTGCTCCGGGTCAAAATACGGGAAGGTCCCCAAAAGAGTTGTCTACGTGCCCACAGCGCAAAACCTGCGGCCAGAACAACTCCAGGAGGCACCAGCAAGCTCGGCCCAGCAGCTCAGCATGCAGGAAGCCGAGCCCCTTCTCTGGCACTGGTCCTGAAGCTCACCAGGAACCACCCTGAATTTCACCAGGGTAGTGGGGCTGCAGGGACCAGACTCAGGGTGTGTAGCCAGGAAGTGAGAAGCGATGATTTGTCGGATCTGTGATAACACAGGGTGACGGCTTCACCTGGTATGAGAGATGTAAGGCGTGGAGTCAGGAAGGAGCCGGTGCAGCCAGCGTCTCCTTGTGCGAAGGACTTCACTCGGGCAGGTTTTTGGCTGCTCAACAAAATTATCTGGCACCCAGCTGCTCTCCTGTTGCCATCATATTGTCAGGCCTTGCCCAAAGTCTCTGTTTTCCATCCGATCTGGGGCTGCTCCAGGCTGACGGGTATTAATAGCCCTTCAGGCTGTGAACACGGGGGCCTGGCTGGCGGCTCCAGAGCCCCATGGACGTTTTAGCCAACACATTGGTATTCGGCAGCTGACCCTGCTCCCCGTGACAGTGTGGGTTGTCACAGCCCTCAGACGGCTCTGGGAACAGTTTGGATGCAGTTAACTGGTTTTACATCTTCAGATGTCCTGTCCCTCTGCCAACATGTAGGGCAGGGCAGTGGGAATTCAGGTGCAGAAGATACCTGCCACTTCCCCTAAAGCACCCTGGGTGAGTTCACCATTACGCTGCGTAGGAAGAGTGTGTCACACCCCCAAAATAGGGCTCAGAGCCAGGGATGGGGTCAGAGGAGTGGGAGAGCACTCCAGATATGACTTGGTAAGCTTTGGGCATCTTCTATGCCACCACAATCACCTCAGGTGTGCTCCTGTCGACCGCAAAGGCAAGGAGGTGGCTGTGAATGGGTGCTGCACACCTCAGAGCTGTGAGAGCCCCGGCTGATGGGGAGAGCCTGTGTCGAGGAGCCCTGGACATAATCTGATTCACCGGCTCATGTCTTGCTGTGCCTGAGGCCCATGTTGTACATTTGGAAGAGCCAAGCTTGGGATCACACCTACCCAGAGCCTGCAGCCCCATTTTCCTCATCACCCATGTGAGCGAGTCCCTGGGTTACCCAGAAGAAGAGCCTACAGCCCCTGGGAGTGTGCCGGATCCGTGCCCCACTCAAAAGGGCTCTAAAAATGACTGCAGTTTCTCCTGTCCCAGCAAAAAAAAAGAAGAATAAAAGTCTGCTTTCCATCACAGCATGCTGTGTTTGCAAGCTAGAGCTTAGCAGATGCTTTCAAAGCAGCTTAAAAAGGACCCGAGCGGTAGCAGGGCAGCCAAGTCCTTCTGTCAGGGGTGTTTATGGATGCTGGAGACTTGAGGACATGCTTGTTCGCTGCGTTTCCCTTCCCAGCTGCTGCTCTGCAGGGAAGGAGCTGAGCTTGACCCGGGGAATATGTTTCCTTCACGCTTTGCTGGCGCATCCATCCCCCTTGGATCCGGGGGGCGGGGCTGAGCTGGGAGCTTTCCCAGCAGATGGGACCTCTGAGCCAGCAGAGCCGGGCTGGAATCCTGCACCACCGACCAGCCTCTGGCTGCTTCAAAGACTGGCTCCCCAACCAGGCATCCCAGGGCTTGAAATTTCCCCCCCCCCCCCGGAACTGCCCCCTGAGATCCATTTTTGCTATGACAGTGCTCCCCTATCTTTTGCTACAGGTTTGAATGCTTTAAATAAACCTTATGAGAGCAGATGTTCATGGAAACCATGGAAAGCAAAGCCTGGGGAGGCAGGATGGGCACAGGGCTGCATCGGTGCAGCACACCGACACAGCCATGCGTGTGAACGGGGCCAGGAGAATAAAACAGGAGCGTTGAGCAGAGTGAGATGGAAAGGTGGGTTTGGAGCCCGAGCAGCATCATGCTCGGAGCATGGAGTGGCACAGAGCGGGGCGGGGGGAGCCCAGCTGCACGGGGGGATCCCTCTGCTTCTTTCCAGGTGGCTCTGAGGAGCAGCAATGACAGGGAGGAATGGAGCGGGGTGGCCATTAATTTATCAATTAATCGGCAAGGCCACATGAGGGGAACATTTTAGCATGACACAGGGAAGCTTTGGGCTCGCTGTCACCTCCTCAGGCGTGTGGCAGCCCGACGGCAGCCACCAGTCCCTGGGGACTGGGGAGAGGGTGTGTCCGTGGTGCGTGACACTGATGACAGCCTCTGGCCACCCACCTGTGCCTCCACACAGCTCGGGGCATCCCACAGCTCCGCAGCATGCCAGCCCTGCTGCGCCGCTTCACAGCCCAGTGAGCTGATGCACAGCTCCTCAGCTGGGACACTGGGAGGACTGGGAGCCCCGATGCTGTCAGTGCCCTGCACCATCACACCAGCCTCAAAATTCCCAGCAGCTGATGTGGTATGAAAGTGCTGAGCCCTGGGGCTGCATCCGCTGCGGTGGGGGGATGTGACAAGGACCACAGACACACCAGCGTCCCCTCTGTGCCATCTCTGGGGCACCCCAGCCCCGGATAACACATCTCCCCAGCCTGCTGGCTCCTTGCCCTCCACACAGCATGTTAGGTGAGCAGCCCTGCTGAGGATGGGGGTTTCCTTGGTGCAGGAGAGCAGTTTGGGGGGAGAAGAAACATTCCTGGGGCTGGAGGGGTTTGTCAGGATTTGAAATGACCCATGCACAGGCATGGGGGAAAAAAACAGAATGCCAGGTATCATCCCCACCAGCCACAAGTTCTCCCCTCCCAAATTTCCTCCTCTAGCTCCAAAAGGGGACACAGACATGGCCTTCTGGTGCTGCTCTGGCTAGCAGTACCTCCAAAATGGCACAAATCCACCCCAAAACAGCAGCAAGATGGCTAGGAAATGAGAAGGGATGTAGAGGGCACATCTGGGGAGATGCGAGCACAGGGCTGGTTGGATGAGAGCTGCAGGATGGGGCTGGTGATCTGGAGAGGGTCGTGCAGCCCCACATCCCCATCCCTGCAGAGGCATCCCCATGCCCAGGACCACGTACAGTGCCAAGGGAGGACATGTGTGACATTCCCCTGTCAGCGGCTGGGGCCGGGACGGTGTGTGACTGTGCATCAGTGGCATTCCTGGGCTAACTCGGGCACTCAGTGGCCTTCACTGACCTTGTGGGGCTGCCCTCGCTCCCCACCCCCTGTTACTTATCCCATTCACCCCAGAGGGTCCAGGGAGAGAGCTGGGGGCAGAGACCTCACTCCCCACCCCCTGTTACGTATCCCATTCACCCCAGAGGGTCCAGGGAGGGAGCTAGGGGCAGAGCCCTGCCTGCTTGGACCATCACTTGGGTCAGTGCAGAGATCTCCTGTATTCCAAAGTGATCCAGGAGCCCCCAAACAGCCCTGCCTGTGAGCACGGGGGTCCCTGCAGCCCCCAACACCCAAAAATGATCCATGGGTGGGGATCCATGTGGAAGGTGTGTGTCAACTGCAAATCCACCTAAGCCGTGACCACAGTGCGGGGCCAGAACCACGCAGCAGTAAGGACAGTGGTCCCCACACCCCAGGGACATCCCATTCCTGCCCCCACAGAGCAGGGGCTGCCCCAGCTCTGCCCTTCCCTGTGCTGACAGATGCCCAGCAGCACCCCCAGACTCCCACCAGCATCTCCCCACACCCCAAAACCAAAACAGGCAAGACCCAATGCACCATCCCCTTACACCAGGATCAGGCCCTTTGGCCACAGGCGGCTATTTTTACCCTGCCTGGTGGCAGAGCCCCATCCTCAGCCATACAAGGAGCCATCAGCTGCCCTGGGGAGGGGGTCATTTGTCCCCAGGGTGCCACATTTCAGGTCGCCCAAGTAGATGGCAATGACCCAGGAGCCGGGCTGGGGGGAGATTGTCACCTCTCCGAAGCAACCCGCTCATCTTACATCCCCGTCCGGCTGTGGAGGACACCCCGCTCTCCTCTTGGGGACACCTTGTGATGTTTGTGTCGTGCCCCCCCGACACCCAGTCCCTGTTTCTCAACTCGCCCCGAATTAGCACCTAGTGATGAGCAGGTTCCCAACAGATGAGGGCACGCGGTTAGAAATAGCTCGCCAGCCCGTGGTGGCCATGGGGCTGGTGCAGCCATCCAGGTCCCGGGCTGGGGGACAAGGGGGGAGCCAGATCTGAGGCCACCCATACCTGTCCCTGTCCCCTCTGTTCCGAGGCCCAGCCGACTGCGTTTTGCTCGGTAGCAAGGAGCAGGATAGCTAAGTGGCACGGCCAGGGACATTCAGGACATTGGTGGCAGAGCCACAGGACTTTGGGGCAGGGGCAGCCTACCCCAAGGCAGGGGGGGTGTCATGCGCAAACCGCTGCACTTGGGGGGGGGTCAAATCTGAAGGCTTGGTACAAGCTGGGGCGGGGGGGGGGAGGGGGCGGCTTTGGGTTGACTCTGTATCTGCCAGGATAGGGATCCTCCTTGGAGGAGGGCAAGGTCTCAACTCTGCAGTGTGGGGACACCCCTGACAATAACAACCCCCCCAGCTCAGAGGGTGGAAGGGGTTAGAAGTCACCCCAATGGCTGAGAGGAGACTTTGGGTTACCCCCTTCTGCCCTGCGGCACCCCACAGGGCTGCAGCCCCTTCCCACCGGCACCCACCTGCCAGAGCCCTGTCCCGGTGCAGGGAAGAGGGGCTGCTTCTCCCCCCACCAGCTCCTCCGCACCCTAGTTCAGGGTCCAGGGGTGGCAATCGGGGTTGGGCTGAGGGGCACCGAGGGGCTGGGAAAGGCACCACCCGCCCCAAACCCACCCCGCGCAGGGGCTCGGACCCGGGCGTGGAGACCCCGGGGGCTGTGGGGACCCCGCAGGGTCGCAGCACTCACCGTCCGAGTGGGTCGAAGGGCAGCGGGCCTGAAGCCGGGGGGCGCTGGGGGCCCCGCTTTCGGGGCGCAGAGCCCCCGTTGCCGCCGACCGGCATCTCGGGGGGCCGGGGCGCGGGTGGCCGGCGCCGCCCCGGCTCGGTCCTGGCAGCCGGCCCGGGCTCGTCACGGAGAGGGGGGACGGACGGGACACGGGTACGGTGGAGGGGGGACTGTGTACGGACTGGGGGTGTTTCGGGGGCGGCGCTGGGAGTGGCGGGGCCAGCGGGGGCAGCCGGGACGGGTCCCCACCCCCGAGGTAGCCCCAAAACTAGGGGTGCGAGCCTGGTGCCCCCCAGCTGCCCCTAATACGGGGGTGCAGGGCTGGGTCCCCTCGGGCGCTTCCCCCACCCTGGAGGTGGGGGGTTGGGTACCCCCCAGAGTGTCCCCAGCACCGAGGGTGCAGAGCTGGGTGCCCCCCGCCTGAGGTACCCCCAAATCCGGGGGTGTGAGGTGGGCTCCCCCGCACTGAGGCTGCCCCAGCACTGGGGGTACAAGGCTGGGAGCCCCGCCAGGTACCCTCAAGACGGGCGGGCGGAGTGGGGACACCCCAGAACCCCCGATAGTGGAGGTCTGGGGGGGGGCCCGGAGCCACGCGCCCGCCACGTGACTTCCCCCCCCCCCCCGCGGGTGCCCCGAGAGTCCCCGCCCGTTCGGTGTGTTTACATCAGCCCGCCAATCAGCGGCTCCCTAGCAGCACTCCCGCTCGGTGGGGCGGCTGGTTTGTGACGCCTCTCCTCATTGGGCGTCGCTCCCGCCAATCAAAATATGGGCGATGGGGCGGGGTGACGGGTTATTTACATTGCGGTCGGCCACGCCCATCCCTCCCACGGCCACGCCCCCGTGTCTTGGCTGTCGGGCCCCACGTGGGATACGCGTGAGCCCGACCAATCCGACCCTTCGAGGTCAACCAATCCGAAGCCTAATAAGAGCACCAGGATACCAAATCAGACGGCGGCAGGGTGGGTGGGAGTAGAAGCCGGAGTGGCATCGCACTGCTGGAATAGCGGCACGCTCCCCCTCCCTTCCGACCAACCAGAATTAGAGCCGAGCTCTGAAGGGAGGGGACGAGTGCTGAGTGTGGCCAATGGGGTGCCAGGACCTGTTGGGGCGGGGCGGGTGGGCGTGTCCCCGCCGCGCGGGGCGGGCTGCCTGACTGGCAGCGGGGTCCGGCGGTGGCGGCGGCGGCGGGCGCGCGCCCGTGGAGTGGCACCGGCCCGGCGCGGCCTGGCCCGCAGGTACGGGCGCGTGCGGGACGGCTCAGGCGCGAGGCCGAGGCGCGGCCCCCCCTCTTCCCCCCCGGGCCCCGCAGCCCGCCCGTCTCTCGGTGCGAGTCCCGGCGGGGACGGCGGCTGGGGGGGGGGCGCGGGCCGGGCAGGCCCCGGCCGGGCCCGCCACAAATTAAAGCCCCGCCGGGCGACTCCCACCAGTCCCCGGCCCGGCCGCGCCTTGCACCCCGCACCTCTGCCCGCGCCGCTGCTGGGGCCCCGGCAGCATCCTGCGGGGAGCGCGCGGTGTGCGGCCGCGCTCCGGCCTGCGAGGGAGGCGGGGGTCGGTCCGTGCCCTCTGAGGGATGGCGGGGACCGCGTTCTGCTGGGGGAGCTGCTTGGCCCGGGACACGCGGGCCGGGACCAGGGGCTGCCGGGGACAGGGCTTCAGCCCCGCACGCTGGGCGGGGAAACCGGCAGATGCCCCCGCCGGCCCTTCCCCCGGCTTCTTTCACCAAAGCAGCCGGCGCTGGCGGCTGGGGTCCAGCCAGGCTCCAGTCAGCCGGCCCTTCATCCCCCACCCCCCCCGCCCTGGGCACGGTTTCCCAAAATGGTCCCTAGGCTCCACTCTGCTTGAGCCAGGCCCTCCCACCCGCGGGACGAGGCGAAGGGAGCTGTCACCGGTCCCGCCGGCCCGCCGTGTGGGGATGGAGTGCATTCACTGTGGGGACGTCGGCTTCTCCCTCCTAAGCCCGCTCGGACTCACTCCCATGGGATGATCTTCACTCCAGCAGAGCACCAGCGGGCTGAGGACAGGCGCGGTGGTCACACATGCTGCCATTGCCCCAGAGGGATGCCCAAGGCAGAGGCCGGTGGCACAATCTGCCCTCTTTGCAGGCAGCAGCAACCTTGAAAACCAATTTCTTATAATATACCTAAAATAAACCCTTACCCATCCTGTGCCACAGGGGCTCGGGATGCAGCACGTGGGTTGCTTTGGGCCGGAAGCAGTTTGCCCTCCCCAGCCATGCTTACAGGGGACGGGATGCGGCCTAGCCGGCTCCTGGCTTGTGCCCTTTGGATATTTTGTTACGTGCTGGCTGTTCAGGTTTCAGCCCAGCGTGCAGTGACAAGCCAGGTATTGCTACAGGAGCATTGCAGCCAGGCAGGAAAACTTCTTTCTGCGTCTGAGGCGGTGACTGTTTGATGGGATACACGCTGCCTTCTGCGTCGCTTTGGAGTGCAGCTGACCTAGATCCTTGTTCCTCTGTTAGCCTTGGCCGTAGAGGCCTCAGGAAAGGCAGTGTGATGCCCTGGGTGGCATTTGTTTGGTTCTTAACAGCTCAAGACAAAAAAGTGTGCTACAACCCTGCGTTGAAAACTTCCAGCTCTCCTTTCTGTGCAAAGAAGCCTGAGGTTTTTCCCCTCTGGAGAGCAACAAGCTGAGGGGACAGCCCTTTTCCAGACTGAGTGAAGAAGAGCCAGGCACGTGTGCGTGCCATATCCGAGATGCACACGTGTCCTTGAGGGATCCCCCACTTACTGACTGCAGACGGGCAGAAAACACCACCCGTCTGCCGTGGAGAGCGCACCGAGCGCGGGGATAGAGGCAGCTGGACCTTCACACAAACTTCCAGGCTTTTGTTCAGAGTTCCACAGGCAGTGAATGGCTGAGGAGGGAAGCAGCCTTGTTCCCTTCCCTTGAAGCTGGACTTTGTTTTCCCCTCTCAGCTGGCCAGGGGATGGTGAAGCGAGACCCTCAGCCGTTCACCTCTGGGTCATCCATCACCTGCTGGGCTGGCTGGTCCACGGCGCCCTGGGGACTGCAGCAGGACAGCATCCGTCCCCCGAAGCTGTCATCAAGCCGGCCCCTACCCTGGCGTTAATTTGATCCACGCCAGTGTTGTCAGCAGCAGAAATCCAGGCTGCTGAAAGGCAGCCAGCTGCCGGCCAGCCTGCCCAGCGCCCGTTTGTTTGCTGTTGACAGCACACATGTTGTCGGGTTTTTGTGGCTGGGGGGACAGTGCTGAGACCTGGCAGCAGAGATCACGCTGCCATCCGAGGGAGGGAGCGGCAAAAGCCAGCACGGTCCGGCTGCCGAGGTGCAGACCCGAGCTCCCAACTTACAGGTTTGCTTCACTGTCCCTGCTCAGAGTGATGGCGTGGAGGACCTGCCCAGCGCTGGAACAGGCAAATCCCGGGATATGAGTACGGAGCACACAACTGCAAAGTACCTCCATGTTGGGCCTCCTGTGCAAACAGAGATAAAGCTGCTCCTGCAGACCCAGAGAGCCCTGGCAAAGCATTTGGTTTGCAGCAGAAATAGCTCCACTGGTTTTTCCTGATCTCCGTTCTCTCTGCCCGCAGCCAGGCAGGCAGGGAACGCCGGGAATGCCATCCCTGCCTTGCCCCATGGACGTCCCTGTGGGAAGAACATCAGGAGGTTTCCCCTTCCAGATGAGAAGTGGCTGCGACTGCCCAGGGGAGCTGGAGGGTGCTGCTTGCTGGGTGCTCTGTTTTGAAGTCCTTTAAAATTTTTAGCATTGATCCCCTAAAAGCAACAACCTGGCGGGCTCACGTGCAACACCTCTCAGCTGGTACCGCCGCTGCGGCGCGTCACGGCGCCGTCCCAGTGAGCAGCAGGCCTTGTTTGGGAGCTGTCAAGCGCAGGGCGTGTTGTCTTTGCCTGGGATTAAAAGGAGCTCGAGGAAGAGCAGGGTTTAGGATGAATTTTGAAAAGAGATTCCTGAGCGTCTCTTGGACGCGGCTCAAGAGCGGCACTGGGTGTTTCTGGCTCTCTCAGAGCGTCGGGGGGGCATCTGGCAGCACTTTGCTTTGTGTGTGAGCGAAGTGGGGGATTGTTCTTGGTGGATGTGGATTAAAATAGTGCAGGATGAGATTATCCCCCGGATCAGAGATGGAAATAGGATGCAGTTCCTCAGCAACTGAGAGAGCTCAAAATGGAAAGCTCCACATCTGCTGCGAGCAAGGACTGGCACCCCCCACCCCAGTAGCCCAGCAAGCGTGGGACGAGAGTACCAGGAGTCCAGCCTAACATTAGAAGTCCAGACTAACCTCTGGAAGACTTCACGCCCTCTAATTACAGAGGGCTGAAGGCGGCAGGGAGCCCTGGGTGACTCCTGAAGGTCTGCAGCAGCTCACCAGCTCAGCGCGTCAGTGGTAGGGAATAAAACCTGAAGCACCAGTATAATGGGAAGGAGAAGCCTGGGGAGGAGGGGGAGAAAATACTTGAAAGCCGTGTCGGGGCGGTGATGGAGCGTGGGCTGAGCCTGAGCTGGATTGCAGCCTGGCAGAAAAAAGCCAGACCCAGTCACGCTGGGTTCCCCAGAGAGACCTGGGAACGCTGCAAGTGCCATGCAGGACAGCTGGCAGCACCCCGAGCCGCTGGAAACATCTACACAGCCAGGAGATAAAGCACAGAGAGGCGTGGAGACCTTATCTGCAAACGGAGGTTGGAGCAAGGTAATCTCAGCGTTTGCTGTGTGAGGGGACGCGGCGGGGGAGCTGTGGAAGGAGTGAGGGTGTTGGATGTGGACCCGTGGAGCAGGAGAAGAACCTGTGTGAGCTGGAACAGGAGAACCTGCTCTTGGGAAGAGAGGTGAACGAGCTGCCCTGCTCAAGTTGCTGCTTCGGAGGAGATGAAAGGGGCTGGAGAAAACATCCAGCCCTCTCCTCCCCTCCTTGGCCCCGCTCTGCCTGGGCACAGATCAGTCCTGGGCTCTGGTTGAGGACTTCAAACCAAATTTGCTCATGCTCCAGTAAGCGTTTCTGCACTGGTTGGGAAGGAGCAGCAGCGAGATTCTATGAACTCCCTGCAAGTTGAAATATGAGTGTTGTTAAACCCAGAGTACAGCGGGTTCAGGGGTGCAGCGTGGGTTTGAGGGTGCAGCACTTACCTCTCACCTTCCCCACGGGCCGTGCACCGAAGCACTTGCAGGACAGCCAGGAAGGAGAGGAGCCCTGCAAGTGGAGAAAGAAGGGCTCGGGGTTTGCTTTTGGGTTATTTTCTTGAAGGCTGGGTGGGTTTTCCTCCTGAAAGACCAGCCCGTCTGCAAACATGACGATTCCCAAAGTTATTTATAGAGCTGGGAGCCCTGGCTGCCCAGCCTCCTCCAGCACGTAACCCGGCGCTCCCCGCCGAAGCAGCCTCCGCTGAGGTTTTGGCTCTGCCTGCGCCAGCCAGGGAGGGGAAGGAGGACCATATGTCCCTGCCGTGAGCCAAGCACGCAGCTGCACTCGGCTCTCCGTCTGGTGCTGACTTGTTAACTCTTTGGGGCGAAGGGCAGGAACGTGGGTGTCTCAGGAAGGGTTCTGTGTCCCAGGAGTTCCTCTGTCCCGTCATGAGTAACCCTGGTTTGTCCTGCCCTGCGTTATCCCCCCGAATTAGGTAAGGATACAGAGGAGTGGCCTGCCTGGAAGGAGCAGGTAAACCCTGTGTGTGATTCCTGGGTATCGCAGCGCGCTAACCGGGTTATTAATAACTCACCGTGCCTTACCCAGCCCCGTCACAGGAGCCTGAAGCATTCCTGGCACACGCTCTGCACTGGGCTCTCTCCTCCTGTGCTCCCCTTGCAGCTGCTTTGCAGCACGGTGGGCACCTACCTGTGCCTTTGCACTCGCTGTCCTCTCACTTCTCTCTCAGCCTTATCTTCCTTGGGCCCAACCACCCTTTTACACCACACTTGGATGCTTGCTGCTCCGAGAAGCCCTTCCCCACCATGAAGCTCCTGCCCTTCTGGCATCAAAGGTCTCAGCACCATGACAAACAGGCCTTGCTCTTGCTCCGCTTCGCGATTCCAAGGAGCAGGATGAGGTGGTGGTGGGATGAGGCAGCCCTCTTGGCCTCGCAGCCTCCGCTCCGGAGCGAGGGCAGCATGCCTCTCCCAGCACAGCCCGGCCTCCTTGGCGGGGTTTGCACCCCGCATGTGCAGGAGGGGGGTGGGCAGAGGGCAGTTACCTGTGGTGTTTGCCCACTGCTGCCACTGAAGGGGTGAGGTGAGGGGCTGGGAGCAGAGGAATCGCATCCGCCAACTCCCACATCGTGCCTCCTGCTCCTCCCCATTGGCTCGCAAGGCCAGGTAGTGCTTAGGCCAGGTGACACTCATAGCACCTCGGTGAGCTTGGCAGAGGGATGGACGATGCCCAGACCTCGGTGCTGTCTCTGTGTCACAGCGTGGGGGTGAAGGGCTGTGTCCACACAGAAACCTGGATGTTTCCTCCCAAAAGGGCCCATCCCCCTTAGATGCTGGTGCTGCTGCGTCGGCATCTCCCTGTGTGAGCCACACTGCTTGGTTTGCTCTTGGATCTCTTGGACACTTGTGCTGATTTGCAACCATGACTTATTTTGGTGCGGTGGCCCCTGGTAGCCTGGCTGGTCTCATGTCAAACACAATCCGCTTCTCTTTCCCACTCCGTGTTCTCCGGTACCTTTTCCAAAGGAGAAGCCACCTCACCAGGCAGCTGTTCCAGCCCTGGGGGGCAGTTAATTGGGAGCGTTAATTATGCCAGGATGTTTGTAAGGACCAGCAGGGACCTCCTGGGCTACCTCATGACACAGCATAGCTCCTCGGCGTTCGCCACGCTCCACTCAGGAGGTGGTTTGAGTGCTCTGGATGTGTTTCCCAAGTTCTCAGTCCCCAGGCTGAAGGTTACTTTTGGGGTTTTTTTTTAAAATAAAAACTACTTAATTTTTCAGGGGAAAGGGAAAATAAATCCAAGAAGCCTTCATTATAAGAAAGCAGGCTTTTTATATTTTAATTTTAGTTTTAACGGAGGGCAGCAGTAAGCTCACTGAGCAATACATGAAAATTACCCTGGCTGGGTGCAGCATCACGGGCTGAGGGTTACAGAGCTGCTCTGGTGACTCAGATAAATAACATGCAGACCAAAACATACATTGAGCCTGGCTCAGCCAGGCTGGAAAATGCACCCTTGGAAGGCTTTTTCCAGGCGGGGATGGCTCTGTGCAGCCAGGGCTGCTCCGAGGGACGGCTGCTAAGGGAAAACTGTGACCGTGGGTCCTTCAGACCCAGCTGTGACAAGTGGGAGATAAGAAACCACCTTGTCGGGGTTTGGGGTTTTATTTCTTCGGTGTTTGAGCTAGGGAAGCGGTGCCTCGTGCAGGTGGCTCCTGTGCTGTCACCGTCTGTGCACGTACCCCCGCCCTGGGTCTCCCCTTCACACCAGCCAGCACCCACCTGAGGTTTTGGTACCCATCCTGGGTGAGTTGTTCTTTCAGCTGGGGTATTGTGCAGGCAGGAGGGCCCCCCCCCCCCCGCCCCCGCGCAGGGCTGAGCTGAGCTGGGGTGGCAGCCTGCCTGTCCTGCCTGCAGCTTGCTGCCTGTCCTGCCTGCAGCTTGCTGCCTGTCCTGCCTGCAGCTTGCTGCCTGCTGTTTCTCCCAGCCAGGCACAGGGAATGTCGCTCTGCAGAGGGGTTCCAGGGAGATGGCTGGGGGAGCTTTGGGATGGCTTATGTGGAAGAAAAGAGGTGGGAATGGCGTGGTAGAGAAACATGAGATGAACGTGGGGGGCACTGAGTGGGGCTGGGAGTGGGGCTTTGGACACCTGGGTATTAAAAAAGAACTAAAACAACCTAAAGAACCTAAAAACACCCAAACAGACAGAGTACCCCTTGGTGACAGTGAACAAGTAGCACCGACTGCAGCATGGAGGTACAGCCACTTCAGCGCTCTCCGTTCTGCTGACGCAGCCCAGGGACTGCTGGAGACGTGCCCAGGGCTGCTGGCAGTGGGGTCCCTTCCCAGGGCTCCCTCCACTCCCTCTGCCCCTTGGGGGATGGTGCAAGCCAGAGCTGGGAAGTCAAGCTTGGCCAGCACCTCTGGGCCATGCCTGCGCCATGGGTGCCCTTCGGTTTGCTCCCAAAGCTGGGGTGGGATGTGGGGAGTTGGTGGTGCTCAGGGCCGTCCTGCTGCTTCGGTCTGTTTGTGCTGGGAGCTGCTGCTCCCCCTCTGCCTGAAAAACCTGTCCCAGCCCTGGGAACCACAGGGAGAGTCCTGCTGCTGCCTTACACCCCCGGGATGGAAACTAGGCACAAGTCATCCTTTCATGTCCCCAGATCCTTTCACATCCCTGCTCCCAAACCACAGCACGCCGCCCTCTCAGCCATGCCACAGGTCCTGAGTCACCCACACCAGAGACTCGGGGCGGGGGGGGGAAAAAACCCTTTGCTGTTCTAGAAGGAGCTCTGAAGCTCTGAGAGCTGGCACCATGGGAGCCAGGGCTCTTTGCATCTGGATTAGTGAGGAGCGTGGATGGGGGAGCTCTGGGGAAGGAGGGGGAGCTTGGTGGTTTGTTTGAGTTTTTTTAATTTACCAAAACACCTAGAATTAACCACTGCAACACCTGTACCCCCTCTTTCAGGCTGCTTCTCCAACTAAGCTGTGTCCTTGGCACCACCTGGTTTGGGGCAGCTAGACCAGCACAGGCACCTTGCTTTTGTCTCTTGGCAGTGACTGCCTGACCCAGGCAGGGCACCAGGAGGAATTTTGGTCTGCCCCAGCGCCCATCCTGCCTGTCTGTGCCCAGCTCTGGATGCTGTACACATGCAATGAACCCCACCAGCACCTCCAAACCCATGTCCTTCAGCTCTGGGCTCAGAGAGCTGCCCAGCTCCCCTTACCCCAGCCCTGTGACTCTCCTGCCAGACTCGAGCTCGATAAACCTCATCAATCCCGGCAGAGATGCCGTGTTTGTTGGGTTTGAGCCCAGCTGGAGTTTCCCTGCTCATCCTGGAGCCTTTCTTGCTCCTCTGCAGACAACCAAGGCGGCCTGTGCTGCATCCTGAAGCTGCATCCTGAGGCTGCAGCCAGCCTGAGGGCCTTACTGCTCTTTTTCTTCCCATTTTTTCCCCCCACCCCCCTTTCTCCTTTGCCCAGGAGCAGCTGTGTTAAAGCTCTGCTGCTCTGGGAGACCCGAGAGTGATGGGACATGAGGGCAGGACGCTGTTCGGAGCAATACCTGTCGTGTACCTGTCTGTGCTTCCAATTCCTCCCAAAAAGTAGGAAAAAACCCCCCACTATTCTGCTTGTCCCCTCGAGCAGGGTGTGTTTAGTGAGTGACATGGGACCGGAGCAGCTGCTGGGACCTGCGCAGAGGCAGAGAGGACGGGGCTGTGGTGGGGACGTCCTTGGCTCTCCCAGGCTCCCCAGAGCTCATGGGCACTCAGACAGCATCTGATCTCAGTGTTCCTCCTGAAGTAGGGTTGGACATCCTTCAGGCTGTCTGTGGTGCCCTTTGCTAACCGTTCCCTGAAGCTTTTAGGGAGAGGCTTGTGCCCTTGCAAAGGGGGTTAAATCCCACTGTCTCCCCCCCACCCCGCTCCGAATCCAGTCCCTGCTGCTCCCCCCAAACCCCTCTGTATCCGCAAGGATCATTTTTCTGCAGCCTCCCTCAGCACCCAAAGGGCTGTGACACAGGGCTCACC
Source organism: Rallus crepitans (assembly GCA_028554615.1). Classification (NCBI taxonomy): domain Eukaryota; kingdom Metazoa; phylum Chordata; class Aves; order Gruiformes; family Rallidae; genus Rallus; species Rallus crepitans. The sequence continues at coordinate 25,552 of JAQOTC010000209.1, forward strand.
AGCTCTTCTCCTTGAGGCCAAACCAACCCACTCCCACCAGTCTTCCCAAGTCACCATGTTTTCCAGCCCCTGCTCGTGCAGGATGCCTCCCAGTGCATCCCAGTGCTGTGCTGGAGCTGGATGGAGCTCAGCTCCAGACAAAGCCTGTACCAGGGGAGAGTAAAACATACAGCTGGGGTCTCATTCCATGATGTGTGGATCATGCAGGGTTGTGGTGGCCTCCCATAGGATTTTGCTATGGAATTATTGTCCTGTTTGTCTGTCCGTGTGTCCTTCTGCGTGTCTGCTCTGGGGAACATTGCAGACATGGAGGTTTGGGCCTCCCTGAGGCCTGCCTTGCCTCAAACCATGCTCCTGGGACTCAGAGTGACCCTGCTGCTTTAGAAAAAGGCAGCTTTGTGTCACAAACCGAGAGGCTTTTGTGAAATAACCTCTACAAATAAAGAAATTGTGGCAGAGATAAAGGGACACAAAGCAGCACACATACCTCCTGCCAAAAACTGTGGTGTTTTTGGGTGGGGGACTATCCATTTCTGTGCTGTTGGTGTGTTGGCTGCAGTAATAACAACCCTGTGCTGGGGTTTTGGTGTTTTTTTGTGGGAGATTTGTTTTAAATCAGATGATGGGGTTGGGTGTGGGGTGCTGGTGTCCATCCAAGCCCTGTTCACAGCTTCTCTGGGAGCTGCTGCTCACGTTGCCCCTTGCTATAAGTCCAGACCAAGTATGTTCAGACTCTCCCTAATGAGTCATTAACCCAAAAAACTGAATGTCACTCCTGCCAGGGAGGTGGCGTGCTGCTTCCAGCACGAAGCTGTGGAGGAGAAGAGATGGGAATAGGGTCATCCAGTCTGTGCTGGGGTGACAGGGACGTTTAAAGGCCACCAACCCCCTGCAGTGAGCAGGGACACCTTTAATTAGATCAGGTTGCTCAGAGCTTCATCAATCCTGCCCTAGAATGTCTCCAGGGATGGGGCTTCCACCTCTCTGGGCAACCTGTGTCAGTGTCTCACCACCCTCATAGTGAAGAGCTTCTTCCTAAGGTCTAATCTAAGCCTACCCTGCTCTAGTTTAAAACCATCTCCCCTTGCCCTATTGCTACCTGCCCTTACAAACATTCCTTCCCCAGCTTTCCTGTAGGTCTCTTCAGTTACTGGCAGGGCCTCTAAGATCTCCCCTGAGCCTTCTCCAGGCTGAACCACCCCAACTCCCTCAGCCTACCTTTGTAAGAGAGGTGCTCCAACCTCTCATTGTGAATCATCGAGGATATCATCCTCATGGCCTCCTCTGGACACACTCCAACAGGTCCATGTTCTTTTCTTGAAGGCTCCAGAGCTGGAGGCAGTACACCAGGTGGAGTCTCACCCCAGCAGAGCAGAGGGGCAGAATCCCCTCTCTCATCTGCTGGCCACACTTCTTGTGATGCAGCACAGGATGTGATCGGCCTTCTGGGCTGTGAGGCACATTGGTGGCTCATGTCCAGCTTTTCATCCATCAGTACACCCACAGGTCCATTTCCACAGGGGCTGCTCTCTATCACATCCTCCTCCAGCCTGTATTGGTAACAGGGGGTGTCCCAACCCAAATGCAGGGCCTTGCACTTGTCCTTGTTGAACTTCATGAGGTTTGCATGGGCTCACCTTTCTAGCTGGTCCAGGGCCCTCTGGATGACGTCCTGTCTCTCTGGATGACGTCCTGTCTCTCTGGATGACGTCCTGTCCCTCTGGATGACATCCCATCCCTCTGGCCTGTCAACCCACCACTCAGCTTGGTGTCATCTACAGACTTGCAGAGGGTTCCCTTGATAATGCCATGAAAAAAGCAGCCTGGAAGCAGCGGGAAGCCTGAGCTGTCACCCACCAGCACAGCCAGCAGTGCACGTCTCTCTGAGAGCTGGTGTGGGCTGGGGGATGTGGGGGTCCCCGGCAGCTCCCTCACCCCCAACCCCCCTTTGTTTCTCCTCCCAGAGTCAGTAATGATGAATGGCTCCGACCTCGCCAGCACCACGGCATCCAGTCCCAAATCCAAAGAGGACCAAGTGGTGAACGGCCACGATGAAAAGGAGAACAACCCCTTCGCAGAGTACATGTGGATGGAGAACGAGGAGGACTTCAACAGACAGGTAAGACTGGGAGGGTGGTTGCCAGCTCCCTGTTTCTGCAGCTAAAATCGAGGCAAGGGCAAGGTTTCCTTTGATGGGCACCCTCAGCTGTGTGAGCCACAGCCAGCACGGGCCCGGGACGGAGCTGGTGGCTCACAGGAAGAGTCATCCTGTTGGTGTTGGATCTGCCTGTAAGGACCCAGGATGGATAAAGTCTGAAAATCAAGCCCTCACCATGCTTTTGAACCTCTCAAGATCCATCCCACGGGGAGGGTGATGGCACCGTTGTCTTCTGTGCTTTGTTGTGATAAACAAGCCGTTCTCTTGCCACGTGCTCAGCAGGAAGGAGAGGCCAGCATAAAACTCAGCACCCAAAGTGTGATTGCATCCTTAGCTGGGCTGTCTCAGCAGTGAGCTCCTGCAGTTAGAGCCTCTCATTTCAGGTAGAATCTCCATTTCAGTGAAACACTTGGAGCAGCCAGACCCCTTGGTAGGAGCCCTGCATCTGTCACAGCCAGGGAATCTCATGAGAGCTTCTGGCAGATCCTGGTGGGATTTGTGGAAGAGCGATGCAACCCCACGAGCTGGAGCAGAAGGAACAGCTGCACATCATCCTGCTCATGCTTCTGCTTTGGGGCTTCACCATGAGGCAGCAGGGACAACCTTGCTGGTGTCTTGCTGGTCATCCCTGCAATGGGAGACAAGTCAGATGCCTTAAACTGGGCAAGGAAGGAGTTTGCCCCATGTCGTGGTTTCACCCCGGCTGTGGGCTGAGATCCACGCAGCTGCCTGCTCCTTAAAGTAAAAGAGCAGG
>JAQOTC010000211.1:0-12041 GCA_028554615.1 Rallus crepitans
CCCTGTCCCTGCTGGCCACCCCTCTTCTGATGGAGCCCAGGATACCATTGGCCTTCTGAGCTGCAAGAGCACACTGCCAGCTCATGTTAACTTTCTCATCCACCAGAACCCCCAGGTCCTTCTCAGCAGGGCTACTTTCAAGGAGCTCTTCTCCCAGTCTGTATAAATATATGGGATTGAAACTCATTTTTAAAACACTTTTTTCCAGTTTCACAAGCTGAACCACATTTTTTCAAGTTTTTATCAAATTTCTGCCCTTTTAAGACCATTACCATAGAGTTATGTGGAGATATCCCACACTGCTTTTGCCACTCCAGATGGTTTTTTGTGTGAAAAAATAGTCCACATATGTAATTTCATTCAATTTGCTTTCTTTCTTGAAAAACAGCATTAATCGCAAATTGGTGTTATATTGTAATGTCCCATTTTCTGGCCATCTTTCTCCACTGTCTAAGGTATAAATTGTACACTTTTTTTTCCAAGTTAAATAGTCGGTCCTCCCCAGTTCTTTACAATGTTTTAAAATACATCCAAAAGGAGTTATTTGTGGGATGAGTTTCTTACCTGGAAATGTACCCATTTCCCAAAAGACTAGTGGTTGTGATAGTGCACAATCACAAACACTAGTCAGAGGGACCCTAACCCAGAAATTCTAGCCCCCTTCCAGAAATCCCAACCTTGGAGACTTCAAACCCCTGTTTAAGACTCCCCATTTTGGGCCCTGCTTCACAGGCTTTTGCCTAGCAGAGACTTACCACCTGAGATGTCTCTTTAACCCAACTCAGTGTAGCATTTGCCTCACCTTATGAGCAGGCTACGGTGGGACCGTAACCCACTAGTGGGACTCTAACCTTCTTCCTACCCAGAATTCTATTACTTACAGAAAAGAATGCCTTATTATTCAATTCCAGGGGACTTATTTGGAATCCCTTGTTCCGGGGATGAGAGGTTGTCCTCGAGAATCCCTCAATGCAACGGGTGGCAGTCCTGTGATCCCATGGATCCATTGGGCTTCACAAGCAGACTCCCATCTGGGTCACCAGAAACTGTCACTGAAACCATGAATAAACCTCATAACACCAATGCAGGGTTAAAAGGCAGGCATTCTTTTATTGAAGCAACAGATATGGGGGGAGCACAATCAAAAGATTACAGGTTATATAGAATAAAGATAAACATATTCATTACATATCTTGGAAAAGACTGTCTTATCCTTTTTTGAGGATTACAAAACAGTAGTGAGGCTGTGCAGGGAAAAAATTAGAAGGGCAAAAGTACAGCTAGAACTTAACCTGGCTTCTGATGTAAAGGGCAACAAAAAAGTTTCTATAAATATATTAGTAATAAAATGAGGACTAAGGACAACCTCGGTCCTCTAGTAGACAGGGCTGGTAACAGTGACAAATGATGAGTAAAAGCCCGAGGTGCGGAATGCCACTTTTGCCTCAGTCTTTAACAGCAAGACCAGTTGTTCCCTGAGTACTCAGCCCCCTGAGACAGAAGACAGGGATGGGGAGCGTAATGCAGCCCCCATAATCCAAGGGGAAATGGTGAGGGACCTGCTTCAGCACCTAGATGTATGCAAGTCTATGGGGTCAGATGAGATCCACCTGAGGGTATTGAGGGAGTTGGCGGAAGTGCTCGCCAGGACACTTTCCATCATTTGTGAGCACTTCTGGCTGACTGGGGAGGTCCCAGTTGACTGGAGATTAACAAATGTGGTGCCCATCCACAAGAAGGGCTGGAAGGAGGACCCAGAAAACTATAGACCGGTCAGTCTGACCTCTGTGCCTGGGAAGATTATGGAGCAAATCATCCTGAGTGTCATTCTGAGGCATGTGCAGGAAAAGCAAGCTATCAGGCCCAGTCAGCACAGGTTCATGAAAGGCAGGTCCGGCTTGACCAACCTTCTATGACAAGATGACCTGCTTAGTGGATGAGGGAAAAACTGTGGATATTGTCTATCTGGATTTTAGCAAAGTTTTTGACACCGTTTCCCACAGCATTCTCCTAGAGAACCTGGCTCCTCTGTGCTTGGATGGGTGTACTTTTCACTGAGTAAAAAACTGGCTCGATGCCGGGTCCAGAGAGTGGTGGTGAATGGAGTTAAATCCAGTTGGCAGCCAGTCACCAGTGGTGTTCCTCAGGGCTCTGTGCTGGGCGCAGTTCTCTTTAATATCTTTATTAATGACCTGGATGAGGGGATTCAGTGCCCCCTCTGTAAATTCACAGATGACACTAAGTTGTTAGGTGGAAGTGTTAATCTACTTGAGAGTAGGATCTGGACAGACTGGATCGATGGGCCAATGCTAATGGCATGAGGTTCAACAAAGCAAGTGCTGGGTCTTGCATTTGGGTCATAATAACCCCGAGCTACAGGCTTGGGGAAGAGTGGCTGGACAGCTGCCTTGCAGAGAAGGATCTGGGGAACTTGATTGAAAGCCAGCTGAATATGAGCCAGCAGTATGCCAGGGTGGCCAAGAAGGCCAACAGTATCCTGGCCTGTATTAAGAATAGTGTGGTGAGTAGGACTAGGGAAGTAATTGTTCCCCTGTACTCAGCACTATTGAGGTCCCACCTTGAGTACTGTGTTCAGTTTTGGGCCCCTCACTCCTCACTACAGAAAAGACATTGAAGTGCTGGTGCGTGTCCAGAGAAGGGCAACGAGACTGGTAAGGGGACTGGAGAATAAATGTTATGAGGAGCAGCTGAGGGAACTGGGGTTGTTTACTCTGGAGAAAAGGATGTTGAGAGAAGACCTAATTTTTCCCTATGACTACCTGAAAGGAGGTTGTAGTGAGGCTGGATTTGACCATTTCTCCCTAGTGACAAGGGATAGGACAAGAGGAAATAGCATCAAGTTACACCGGGGAGGTTTAGATTGGCTGTTAGAAAAAACTTCTTCACAGAGAAGGTTGTTAGGCATTGGAATGGGCTGCCCAGGGAAGTGGTGGAGTCTATTTAAGAGGCTGGAGGTATTTAAAAGATAGTTAAACATGGTACTAAGGCACATGAATTATTGGTGGTTGGCAGGTTAGAGTAATGGTTGGACCTAATGATCTAAAGGGTCCCTTACAACCAAGACAATAGTGGTTTCTTGGAATAGATAGTGGTTTCTTGGAAATTATCCGCATACTCTCCTCCCCTTCACACATATTCAGTGACTTGAGTCAGTGGTCTTCAAAGGTCCCTGATGGTTATCACAGTCACGCACCTGTGTTTGTGGGCATGCTCAATACTACCAAACTTATGCAATATAATTCATCTGTCCAGAATTCACTAGCTCCATGATCAACATTCCTTGACCTATTATCAAAATGGGGTATCACTGTACAAGAAACATAGCAGCACGTTCATTGCCATGGTCAGTTAGGTTCACCACTCATTACTTCATCTACCATTACCTATTATCTTGGTTACAAAATTACACATCAGACAAGCTAGTTTCTAATGCTTTGGTTATAATCTTGGTTTTAGTTCAATTCTTACTGGTTCCACTCTTTTGGAACTTCCTGGAACTTGTCCTGCCCAAATAATATTACCCAGGATATGGAGAAGGCTAAAGTACTTAATGACTTTTTTGCCTCAGTCTTCCCTGGCAAGAGCTCTATCCTTACCACTCAAGTCACAGAGGGCAAAGGCAGGTACTGGGAGTATGAGGCACTGCCCACTGTAGAAGATCAGGTTTGAGAACACCTAAGGAACCCAAATGTACACAAGTCCATGGGACCTGATGAGGTGCATTTGCATGTCCTGAAGGAACTGGCAGATGAAGTGGCCAAGCCACTCTCCATCATATTTGAAAGATCCTGGCAGCCTGGTGAAGTCCCCACTGACTGGAAAAAGGGAAATATAACCCCCACTTTTAAAAAGGAAAAAAATGAAGACCCAGGGGACTACAGACCGGCCAGTCTCACCTCTGCCTGGTAAGATCATGGAGCAGATCCTCCTGGAGACTATGCTCAAACACATGGAGAATAAGGAGGTGATTGGTGACAGCCAACGTGACTTCACTAAAGGCAAATTGTGCCTGACAAATCTGGTGGCCTTTTAGGATGGAGTAACATAGATGATGGACAAGGGAAGGATCACAGATATCATCTTCCTGGATTTGTGCAAGGCATTCAACACTGTCCAGCACAACATCCTTGTCTCTAAATTGGAGAGACATGGATTCAACAGATGGACCACTCAGTGGATAAAGAACTGGCTGGATGGTCGCACTCAAAGAGTTGTGGTCAAGGGACCACAAGGGAACCACAAGGGAAGGGATGCCATCCAGAGGGACCTTGACAGGCTTGAGAGATGGGCCCATGCAAACTGCAACAAGGCCAAGTTCAAGGTCCTGCATGTGAGTCAGCGAAATCCTAAGCACAACTAAAGGCTGGGCGGAGAATTGATTGAGAGCAGCCCTGAGGAGAAGGACTTGGGGGTGCTGATCGATGACAAGCTCAACATGAGTCAGCAGTTTGCACTGGCAGCTCAGAAGGCCAACCGTGTCCTGGGCTGCATCAAGAACAGTGTGGCAAGCAGGTTGAAGGAGGTGATTCTGCCTCTCTGTTCTCATGAGACCACATATGGAGTACTGTGTCCAACTCTGGGGTTCTCAGTACAGGAAAGACATAGAGCTGTTGAAACAAGTCCAGAGGAGGGCCATGAAGATGATCAGAGGGCTGGAGGACCTCTCCTATGAAGACAGGCTGCGAGAATTGGGCTTCTTCAGCCTGGAGGATAGAAGGCTCTGGAAACACCTATTGCAGCCTACCAATACTTAAAGGGGTCCTACAGGAAAGTGGGAGAGGGACTGTTCAGCAGGGAGTATAGTGATAGGACAAGGGGTAATGGCTTTAAGCTAAAAGAGAGTAGGTTTACATTAGACATTAGGAAGAAATTCTTTACTATGAAAGTGGTGAGGTACTGGAAAAGGCTACCCAGAGATGTTGTAGAATCCCCATCCCTGGAAGTGTTTAAGGCCAGGTTGGATGAGCACCTGTTTAAATAACATGATAAATACTTATTACAGCTTTCTAATACACTTGGGTCAGATCTACCATTATCCCAACCCTTCATGCCTCACATTTAGTGCCAAAAAGGACTGTTGTGGTTTTGCCCCAGCCAGCAGCTGAGCACTGCCCATTACTCATTCGTTTCCAACCCCACAGGGGAAGAAAAAGTGGGACAGAAAAAAAATTATGACAATAGCTGTCACAGTTTTGCATAGTTGTGCTGCCAAGATAGCTTCTGCAAGCAGCAGCTAGAAGCTTTCTGCAAGCCCCAGACTGTAAACATTGGCCATTTCAAGGCCAAAGTTGCTGCTGACCAGAGCCGAGCCAATCGGCGATGGTCACAGCGCCTCTGTGAATCACATATAGGAGAAAAATAACTGCAGGCAGATGCATTTTGCCACTGGAGAAGGGAGTGAGAAGATGTAACAAGCTGTGTGGACACCAAGGCCAGGCCCGAAGGAGATGGGGGGGGGGAAGAATGAGGCTCTCCGGGTGCAGCTCGCGGAGAAGACCATGGTGGAGTGGGTGTCCCCTCACAGCCCATGGTTAAGGACAGGGAGCAGAGACATCTACGGCCTATGAAGAGATTGATCCACGCCTCAGAAGGTTTGCCGGGGGACTTGTGACTTTGCAGGGGACCAGGCTGGGGGAGTCTGGGCCCAAATGTCAGCACCCATGGAAGGGAGTCCTGCGGAGAAGCCTGTGGTGAGGAGATGACTCCCTGGTAGAGAGGACTCACACTGCAGAAGTTCGTGGATACAACTGTCTCACATGGGTGGGACCCCACGGTACTGCAGGGGAAGTGTGTGTGTGTCAAATGCTCCCCCCCCCAGCTAAGACGGAAGACAACTCGGGAGGAATGTACTGAAAACCCCCATTCCTCATTCCCTGCCCCTCCCCACGCCACGATGGGGGGGAGAAGAAGGGAGCGAATTGATGATTGAAGTGTGCAAAGAAAGGAGGGGTGGGGGGTAAATAGAAGTGTTAAGATCTGCAGAAGGAAAGCAACTTGTGAGGAACCACGGGAACCCCACTCCCCATTCCCTGCCCCTCCCCGTGCAAAGTTGGGGGGGAAGAAGGGAGCAAAATCGTGATGAATTTTAAGTCTGCTAAGAAGGGAGGGGTGGGAGGGAAGGTGCTTTGAGACCTGGCCGCACTTCTCATTACCCGACTCTGGTTCACTGGGCGTATTAGTTGTACTAGTAATAATACACTTTTCTTTCTTTTATTCTGTGTTGAGTCTGTTTTGCCCATTGCACTAATTGGAAAGTGATCCCTCTGTCCTTATCTCGAGTCCTAAGCCTCCCAATATATATTTTCTCCCCTTTTTGGCTGAAAAGAAGAGTGAGCGAGCGACTTGGGTGGGCATTTGGGCTCTAGCCAGGGTCAAATCACCACAAGAAAACCTCATGGGTTGGGATAAGGGTATTTTAGTGGGACAGCAAAGGTAGGGAGAAATAACAATACCAGGACTTACAGCAAAATATACAAAACTGACGATACACAATGCAGTTCCTCAACGAACTGCACAACTCAGACTGTACAGCTAAGACCCATCCTGAAGCCAGACCATCCCTGAGGTACAAATCCTGGAGCCATGCACTTCTTCTCTACTAGTCCCCCTTTATTCTGAGCATGATGTCATTGGTATGGCATACCCCATTTGGTTAGTTTGGATCACCTGTCCTTGCTGTGTCTCCTCCCAGCTTCATGGGTGCCCCCTGCCTTCTTTTTGGCAGGGCTGTATGAGAAGCTGAAAATTCCTTGACTGCTTGGCAACAGCTAAAAACATCAGTATGTTATCAGCATGATTTTCATCATAAATCCCAAACACAGCACTACACTAGCTACTAGAAAGAAAATTAACTCTATCCTAGCCAAACCCAGGACAGTTCACAAAGGTGAAATGTCCTTAACTTAGAATAGACATAGCAGCTACCCAGCAACAGCTATAAACATCAGTGTGTTATCAATATTATTCTCATACTAAATCCAAAATACAGCACTATACCAAGATACTAGGAAAAGAAACTCTATCTCAGATGAAACCAGGACAGTGTTATTTTCTTGAATATGCACACTTACAAACTCTTTTAATGACTACACCAAGTTTTATACAAATTGAGACAGAAGATGCTGTTATAAGCTATGTGTCCTGTGTTTTGCTATGGATGCAACATGTCTATGTAATTAAATATGTCATTTCAGAAAGTAGATACCACACACATTTTAATGAAGACCTACAAGACTATTCTCAATTTGCCAAAAAGTTACAGGTATCCCTACAGTCAAACTGTGCATGCACAGCAGGGCAATAAAAAGTTGTTTACTCATTTCCAGATCCTCACAAACATGAGCAAAACAGATTTCTCTGTTTTGAGACTTTGCTATTATTCTACCAAGAAATTGAAAGCTCAGCACACTTTTTTCACTGCTTTTCCACCTCCCTAGGTACATGGTCTCTACCGCACAACAGGTGCTAGTTTTGAAAAAGCACAGCAGGAATTTGCAACAGGAATGATGTCCAACAAAACTGTACAAACTGCTGCAGCCAACACCGCATCAACAGCAGCAACCAGTGCAGCACAGAATATGTTCAAGGGTAATTAAATGTAAAGAAATATAAAAAGTCACAATGGTTCTCTTCAATTGTATTTTATTTTCCAGTCACTTTTTGTATTCCCTAAAAACATAGATCAAAATACACACAGCATGTTTTCTCTTCTGCTGCTACGCATGGGTTAAATGGGAAATGTTTGATTTATTTTATTTATTTTAAAAAGATAACCATTTTCTGCCCTTTAAAAGGTTGCATTCTAGAATATAAAGCCTTCCATATTTTATGGAGGATAAATAATTAATTCTGGTATATAATGATGAAATAAATATATTAAGTATTTGGAGGGGTTTTTAGTGGTTCACTCTGGTATTTTTTTAAAATTTGGGAAAGCACTTTGTATCAATTTTTTTTCTTTGCAAGAAGTGTTTTCCCTATTTCTGATATCTGAGAGATGTAAAAAGTTAGGTTTGGCTATTGCTTTTGCAATTTCAGCAGCTGCCGTAGGAAAAATATAAGTAGGATAGATATTATAAGTTAATTTCTTGTGGTTTTGTTTTTTTGTTGTGGGTTGTTTGTGGTTTTTTAGTATAAGTCTTAGGATAAACTTGTAAGTTTGCATGAATACTGTTGAGTTATCTGATCTTGTTTAAATAGCGGTTTGGTCCAGAATTTACCTGTACCACTTTATAATTATAGTGCTTGTTTATATCTATTTTCATTGCATATTCTCTACCTGTGAGAAATTACTATGGTGCAGAAACATTCTCTGTAATAGAATATGTAATGCAGTGTAGTTTCAGGAAGTTAACTGATGGTTTCAATCACAGACCTAAATTATTATATATTTGATATTTTAATTTCAGTACTCATGCCTTAGGGTAATAATTTTGCTGGAAAAGAAACAAATATTGAGCTTTAGAACACAAGTTTTATGCTCCCCCTTCCATCTTACATGCAGTGGTATTTTTGTTGTGTTTGTGATTTTTAAATTTTTTGTGTTGAACAGTGGTATTAAATCTCTAGCCTTGTCAGTCATTCTGTTTACTGCTTGTCCAAAAATCTAAACCTACAAAGTATTTAATTTTGTATCATCTCAAGGCCTATTAACATAACTTCAATGGCATGCCTACACCATGAATGCAGATACCCATATATTAGCTTCACACAAATTCAGAAAGGGATTTTCAGACATGCCCTAATGAACTAGCTGAAATAGGAAGCAGCACACTTTAATAAGCTCAAGTGCAATATTGCACACGACCTGAGAATAGAAGATCAAAGACATCAAGCTGAGCAGACCAACCAGCTTGAAGATCTTTGTATTGTAGTCAGTTGCATATTTGCATATAATGACAGTGTCCTAGATGTGCAGCCACAATCTTGAATGAAATGCAAATAGCTAGAGTACTGTTGCAAAAGACTGTAGGGGTGGCTTCTGCAAGAAGCAGCTAGAAGCTTTCTGTAGGCCTTAGAGAGTAAACACCAGCTGACTCAAGGCCAGAGTTGTTGACCAAGGCCAAGCCAATCAGTGATGGTCATAGCACCTCTGTGAATCACATTTAGGAGGAAAAAAACCACAGGCAGATGCTTTTTACCACCAGAGAAGGGAGTGAGAAGATGTAAGAAACTGTGCAGACACCAAGGCCAATGAAGGGGGGGGGAGGAGGAGGCAGTACTCCAGGTGCTAGAGAGAAAGATTTCCCTGCAGCCTGTAGAGAAGACCACGGTGGAGCAGGTTATCCCCCCACAGCCCATGGAAAAGGCTGAGACCCCACCTGCAGCCCGCGGAGAGGCCCTGCATTGGAACAGGTGGAGACATACAGAAGATGCTGTGACCCACGTTGGAGCAAGCCTCTGCCAGCAATTGCAACCCATGGAGAGAGACAGAGACACAGAGATGAGCGAGAGAGATCCACACCTGAGCGGGTTTGCTGGTGGGGGGACTTGTGACTCCATGGAGGAGTCCCTAGGTATTTTTCTCAGCTCCACATGCATTCAATTATAAACACGCACAGGTAGACGATTTGCAATCTGGAATTATATTGCTTATTGTGGTTTAACCCCATCTGATAACTAAGCACCACAGAGATGCTTGCTAACCCCTCAAGGGAATAGGGAGGAGAATGGGGAAAAGAAAAGGAACTTGGGGGTTGAGATAAAATTTAATAGGATAACAAGAAATATCAGTGTGTTATCATTTTTAGTCTCATATTAAAATCAAACACAACAGTGTTGTGGTTTTGTGTGGCAAGGTTCCTGTGGAGGAGGAGTGGCTGCAGGGGTGTCTTCTGTAAGAAGCAGCTAGAAACTTCCCCTAGATCCAACAGAGTAGATACCAGATGGCTCAAGGATGGAGCTGCTGCTGACCAAGGCTGAGCCAATCAGCAACGGTGGTAGCGCCTCTGTGATAACATATTTAAGAGGGGGAAAAAAACCCACAAGCAGACCCTTTTTGCTGCCAGAGAAGGGAGTGAGAAAATGTAAGAGAATTTGCAGACACCAAGGTCAGTGAAGAAGGGGGGAGATGAGGCACTCCAGGCACCGGAGAGAAAGATTCCTCTGCAGCCCATGGAAAAGACCATGGTGAAGCAGGTTGTCTCCCTGCAGCCCATGGAATATGATGCAGAGCAGAGATCCCACCTGTAGCCCATAGAGGACCTGGAGTGGGTAGAGGCATATGGAAGACTCTGTGACCCACACTGGAGCAAGCTCCTGGCAGAACCTGCAGCCCATGGAGAGATAGAGGGGCCCACATCAGAGCAGGTTTGCTGGGGGGACTTCTGACTCTGTGGGGGACCAGGCTGGAGGAGTCTGTACCTGAGGGACTGCACTCTGTAGAAGGGACCCATGCTGGGGCAGTTGGTGAAGAGCTGAAGTGCCATGGGAAAGGACTCATGTTGAATAAGTTTGTGGAGGACTGTCTCCTGTGGGTGGGACCCCATGCTGCAGCAGGGGAAGAGTGTGAGGAATGCCCACCCCCCCCCAAGTAAAAGAACTCATGATGAACTGACCAAAATTTCCATTCCCCGTCTCCCCCTTTTGCCACCTGGGGTTAGGGGAGGAAGGGAGAGAAACCACGAATAAAGTTGAGGGGAGGGGTAGAGGGAGGTGTTTTAAGATCTGGTATAATTTCTCATTGTCCTACTCTGTTTTCATTGTGTGTAATAAATTAGATGGGTTTTTTTATTCTGTGTTGAGTCTGTTGTGCCTGTGACACTAATTGCGAAATGATCTCTCCCTGTCCTTATCTTGACTCCTAAGCCTCTCAACATATATTTTCTCTCCTGTCCATCTGAAAAAGGGAGTGATAGAGTGACTTTGGTGGGCTACTAGAGCTACTTTACTGCTACTAGAGAATTAATTCTATCTCAGCCAAAACCAGAACACTGCTGTATGTTCCAATTTCCACAGAAGCAAAAAACCCCAGCATATGTAGAAATATAACAGTACAAATTGTAGATATAAGTGAAAAGATCACACAGTCAACCTTGCACACAGTGGAGGTTTTGGGTTTTTTTTTAATTTTTTTTCTAACTTCAGTCTGAAGTTATTCCTTTTGAAAAGGAATATTCACATAGATCTACTTCTAGCAAAGTTTCTTCAGTTAAGAGGATGGCAAACTTTTCATTTGTGAAATTGCAGTATGAAAACTGATGGTTTCATACAGCACACTTACAATTTGGAGCAAAATGAGATATGGATATTGACTATGGGTTCCAAAGCATATGAAAAATTAATTAAAAAATAGAATATATCTTTCTTGTATTTGCATACAATATTGTGTCTGTAACATAGCGAAATGTTAAGAAAATGTTTAAAACCATGAAAGTTCTCTTACAGCTATAAATATTGCCGTCAAAGAGATGTTACTTATGAACCTTACTTCTCAAACTTCTCCATTTCTATTCAATAGTATTACTTGGATATTAACTAGAATAGAAATAGCTGATAGCATAGAATAACATGTAACTGTGGTGGTTTTGGCCCTGGCTAGAGGTCAAATGCCCACCAAGCCGCTCACTCACTCTCCCCTTCAGCCGAAAAGGGGAGAAAATATATATTGGGAGGCTTAGGCCCTGAGATAAGGACAGAGGGATCACTCTTCAATTAGTGCAATGGGCAAAACAAACTCAGCACAGAATAAAGGAAAGCAATTTAGTACTACTACAACTAATATATCCAGTGAACCGGAACGAGATAAGAATAAGAAGCGGCCAGGTCTTAACATGCCTTCCCCCCATCCCTCCCCTTCTTAGCAAACTTAAACCTCATCACAATTTTACTCCCTTCTTCCCCCCCCAACATGGCATGGGGAGGGGCAGGGAATGGGAGTGGGGTTCCTGCAATTCCTCACAAGCTGCTTTCCTTCCCCAGATCTTAACACTTCTACTTCCCCCCACCCCTCGCCTCTTAGCACACTTGACTTTAATCATCAATTTGCACCCTTCTTCCCTCCCATCTCAGAACCAGGAGGG
>JAQOTC010000212.1:3397-15783 GCA_028554615.1 Rallus crepitans
AGTGTGAGCTGGTCCTGGGCAGGTCATGGAGCCAGTGAGCACAATATCCATGTCACACCTTCCCTCCTGCTAGCACCGGTTCAGCTTGAGCTTTGACCCCAGCACCTTGATGGGCACATCACCCAGCAGCAGCAGGGATGTGGCAGCAACATCAGGTTGCAAAGGAAGGGTCAAAGCCCCAGCGTCTCACTCTGTCTCCTGGTCAGAGCTTCAGTGAAGGTCTGGAGAGGGGTTAAGGGTGTGGGAGTCCCCCAGGGCACCTCTGCTCTTGTTTCCAGGCTGGGAAGGGAATTTCCTTCCAGACTCCTGGCTTTTAGCAGCTTTTTCACTTCTCAAAGGTCATCTCTGGTACCCTCTGCTGTATTAAAAATTTGACAGGTAGAGCCTCTAAATCAGCAAGCAAAGCCCATCTTCTGTTGTTTTTGGAGGCCAGAAAGTGCTGTCTGTCTGTTTGATGGGCAGTTGGGTAGCGAGGAGGTTCACAACGAGCCAGTATGACCAGTCTCATAACCTCATCATGTCAGAGGTTAGTTTTTTGCCCTCACAGGAGTGGAGTGCCGCTCAGGAAGATGGCAGCCTGAGGCCAGCATGTCCATGGTCCCTGACTGCTCACTGTTGGCCAAAGGAGGGTTGATATGAATTAATATGGAAACTTCGAGTCTGTGTCGTCCAGCTGGTAGGTGTGAAGATGCCCAGTGCCAGACCATGAAGTCTGAGGGCTGGAGGTGTCCTGCCATGAATGCTTCCTCCTTGTAGCTGTGGAGACAGCACATTTCTCATTGCAGTTGTTCTCTGAGGTCTCCATGCAGGTAAATTCACAGGTATGGGCTTAGTCTGGGCCCCTGGGACTGCAGACAAGTTAAAGATGGACCTGTGTCTGACCACCTGTTAACCCCCCATTGTGTTTCGCTCAACCACCGGAGGAATGTGGCAGTGGCCTCTGAGATCTCTCCAGAAACTTGTAAAGCTTAAAGCACTTTGGAAAACCTGGATGCGAGAGAGTGTGCTGCCCCGCGTAACCCATTCTGCCTGCCCGGGCTGCCAGCAGGGTAAAGCAGAAACCCTCTTTCTGGCAGGTGAAAGGGGCTGGGGCAAGGAACCGCTTGGCCACAAGTGGAGAGGGGAGCAAGCCCGGCAGAACTGGGAACGACGGGAGGACACTGACTTCCCAGGGAGTTGAAGACCATCATTTCCTCCCTGCGCCGGTACTCGGGTGGTTGGGTGAATACGCCAAGGTAAGAGGTTTCACAGCACCCACTTGCAGGCATCGCAGCGCAGCAAGACCCTTTCGTGCCTGGCATTTGTTCCCTGAATTTCCTTCCAGCGGTATTTCTTTCCCTCCCCTCTCCCCGGGCCGGGAGCCGCTTGCCCAGCGCTCGCCGCCTACTTCATGGTCTCTTGGGGAGGCTCCTTTCACCCCGGCGGTCACCCCCGGGGCACTGCGCCCTCCCTGCCCCGGGCCGGTTCCGCGCCCGGGCCCGCGGCGCTGCGCCCGGCTGTGCGCCCCGTCGTGCGGCTCCGGGGAAACGCGCTCCCTGCTCCTCTTCCCGAGGCTTTCCTTTCTTCTCCTATTATTATTATTTTTTAAAAAATATTTCCCCCCCTTTTTTTTTTTTGCGCCCCGGCTCCTCTCCCTCTCGTAGGAAGAGGAGGAGGGGGAGAGGAAAGGAGAAATATTGTCTGGATTCACAAAGGGGGGCATCTGGTGCACCTTGCGCCTGGCATCTGTGCTCCTTGTGTCCCGAGCACCGCGCTCGCACCGGGGCGAGGGGCAGGAGGGGCAGGCGTGCATCTGTTGGGAGCCACAATAAAGTCACAAAGCAGAGGCGCGGAGCCGGCCCAGCCGCGCTGCCCTCTCAAAGGGGGACGCGGGGCTGCGGATCCCAGGTATTATGCGCCGGGTAGGTAGGGCCGGGGCAGCAGCTGCTCCGGCTCTGAAGGGCTGCGCTCCGTCGAGCCGCTCGACATATGGCACGGCAAATCACGGTACCTCCTGAGCAGCCCTGGCCGAGGGGGGAGCGCGGGGGGGTGTAGAGGGGAAAGGAAGAGGCGATCCCAGCCGCAGGTGCCTCCTCCGCGCCGTCCCCGCCGCAGCCCCGCGGGGAGGAGGCGCGGGCGCGCACCGGAGGTCCCGGGATGGGCGGGCGGAGGGCGCGGAGCTTCTGGCAGCCCCTCGACCCTGGGAAAGAGGGGTCGGGAGCGGGCTTGGGCTTATCTGCCCTCCCCTCTGCCGAGCAAACAGTCCCCGGCGGGCAGGCGGGCTGCGGCAGAGCCCCGGCTAGCAAAACGTCCCCGACGCCTGGCAGGCGAGGGATGCGCCGGGGCTGGGCTGGTTACCATATGTTTTCAATAAAATAAGACAAATAGGGCCGGCAGATAGGGATTGCAGTAAACCTGTTATAAAGCAACATAAACTAGGCCAATGTAAACGGCAGAAGGGCCCCTCCTGGAAGGGCCGTTGGGTGCCAGCTCCGTGCCGGGGCGGCCCGGCCAGGTGTGAGCGGGAGCCCGCCGCGGTGCCCCCGGAGATTTTTATCACGTTTGTGGTAATATGGTGCTTGTTATGCTAACTATGAGTAAACATACCCGGCCGGGCTTTGTGGCGACTGGAGGGAGTTATCGGAAAGTGGCAGTGGGAAGGTGATTTAACAATAAAGTTGTCTTGTTTGCCAGCAGGTGATGTCTGCCCCCAGCCCCATGATTAATGCTTCCCAAAGCACTCCACTTTACAATCTCTTGTAATTATTTATTAAACGAAATCTATTTATTATTATTTTAGCAAACAGCGGTACCAGGTGGGGCTTTCTTTTCCTCTTCAGCTTTTGTTTGAAGGACGTTTGAAGTGGGCAGTCTGAGGCTTGGAAACTCGCTCGCCAGATTTTTTTGTCATCCAATTGCACAGGCACAAAAAAACAACCCCCAACAAAACAAAACACCTAAAAAAAAAAAACCCGCCGAGCCCTTCCTATTCATCCTCCCCTGCCCTCCGAGCCGCCCCTCGAGAAGGGGCGCCCGAGCCGCCGCGATGGCCGCCCCCCTCAGCCCAGCTCCCCCGCCCTCCGAGCGCCGCCGCCGCGAGGGAGCGGGGCTGGCCGCCCGCCGCGCCCCTGGGAGAGGCAGCGCGCACCGTCCCGCACCGGCCGCGGATGCTCCGCGGGGTCGGGGACCGGGACTGGCAGGGGGAACCGCCACCGCCTCACTGCGGGTCTGTCCAGCCGCTCCCGGCACCGGTATCGCCGGCCGGCTGCCACCGCGCTGGTTTGGTGAAGGAGAGGGGGGCTCCCCCCCCGCCGGGGCTGCTCCCTCACGGCAGCCCTGCCCGCATCCCCGGGGGCGCCGGGTAGAGCGGGGGGGGTCCGGCCCCACCGCCCCCGGTCCCTCGCTCTCGGCCGGGGAAAGATGCCCCGGGCCCGGGCCGGTCCCTGCCGCCCGCCGCAGCTGGTGCGCAAAAGTCCCTGGCACGTTTTTGCGCACCGAGCTCCGGCGGCAGAGCAGTTCTCCCCGTGCCCGGCACCGGCTTGGCGGGGCAGGGTTGGCCGAGGGCTGCCAGGGAAGGACTCTTCCCCGCGGGACCCAGCCCCAGTTTCCCTGGGGGGAGCAAAGATACGGTGCGGGAAGACGGGAGAACGACGTGTGTCTGTCCATCCCGGTGACGGCGCTCGCCGCCGCACGGCAGCGTCCGCAGCTCAGCCGATCGGGTGCCCAGGCGGCTCGGGGCTGTCCCCGGTGCCGCAGGGGCGAGGAAAGGGGCCGCGGAAAGCGGTGGGGTCCCCTCGCTTTCTTCCCGGGGACCAAGTGTGTGTGTGTGTGGGGGGAGGGGGAGTCCCCGGAGCGCCCCGCAGCGCCGGGGGGGGCGGGAGGTGGTTGTAGCTCTGGAGAGGGTCGCGGAACGTGAGCGGAGCCGGGGGGGATATCCCAGGGCTGGCACCAGGGACAACCCCGCCTGGCCCGGCGGTGCGTCCCCGGGCACGCTGCGGCGCGGGGCCCGGCGTTGCTCTGCTGCGCATAGCCGGGTTCTCGGGACCCCCCCTGTCACCGCCGGGGCCGCCCGTCCCGGTCCCCGCCGCAGCCCACCGCGGAGTCCCGGCGTGTGCGACCACCCCGGCCGAGGTGCGCTGCGGGGCAGTGCTCGGGGTCGGCGGCTCGGCCCGGGGGTCCCGGCCCGGGGGAGGGCGGGAGGGGGCCGGGCAGCGGGGAGGGGAAGAAGGGGCGGGAGGGGGCGGGAGGTCCCGGCGAGACGCGGCGTGGGAGCCGGCGGGGTCTCGGGCGGCGGGGCCGGGACGGCGGGCGGTGCCGGGCCCGGCACGCTCCCGCCGGGCTGATAAGATAAAAGCGTGCCAAGGGGTGGGTGCGGGGGGGGGGGCGCACACGCCGCCCGGCCGGGAAATCCCCATTGTCTGCCGGCACTATATATATAGGGGCTTAACGGCAGTCGTGTGCCGGCCGCGCAACCTTTCCTCGCACTCGAGGGAAAGCGGCGAGGGGAGGGGGGAAAAGCAGCGAGGGGGTTTCGGAGCCAGAGCCGCTTTCCTGCCCCGCAGCCTCGCCCGGGCTGAGCAGGTAGAGCCACGGGGCAGAGGGCTCCCGCGGGCCGGCAGCTGTGCCGCTCCCCGCCGGCTAACGCGGCCTTGGCTTTGCAGGATGGCCCCGCAGAGCGACCGCTCGCCGGGCGAAGGACAGCCCTATTTCGGCGGAGCCGAGGACGCCCCTTCCGCGGCCGGCGGCGGCTCTGCGGGCAGCCGGGGCGCCTCCCCGGCCCGCACCGCCTTGGCCCCGCGGGAGGTGGCGGCCCGCAGGAAAGGGAAAGCGCGGCGGGGCCGCGGCAAGGCGCGGAGCGAGGGGCTGCTCAGCAAGCAGAAGAGGAGCCGGCGCATGAAAGCAAACGACCGGGAGAGGAACCGCATGCACCACCTCAACTCCGCCCTGGACGCGCTCCGCAGCGTCCTGCCCACCTTCCCCGACGACGCCAAGCTCACCAAGATCGAGACGCTTCGCTTCGCCCACAACTACATCTGGGCGCTCACCCAGAGCCTCCGCCTTGCCGAGCAAGGCCTGCCCGAACCGTCCCCCACGCCGCCGCCCCCCGCCGCCGTCTCCCCCGGGCCCTGGGACTCGCCCTGCCCCGCCGCCCCGCCGCCCGCCGCCCTGCGCCGCGGCTCCGCCGCCTTCCCCGCTTTCCTCTGAGCCCGCCGCCCTGTTGCTTTTCCTCCCCTCCCCGCTCCCCCCGCTTTTAGCCCTCGGATAGCCGTCGGGGCGGAGGGGGGGCTCCCCGCGCTGCGCGCCGGGGGGGCGGCGGACCCCCCGTTTCCCCCCCCGCCCCGTCCCGTCCCGCCCCGTCCCGCTTGGCCGAAGCGCAGCGGGAGGAGGCGGACAAAAACAAATCACGGTTTTGTACTCTGAAACGGTAAATTATATTAATTTGTCGCTATCGGTATTTATTGATTATATTTCGTAACAAATATATATTTTGTATATAAGAGTATTTTTGGCAGCGGTGGTCCGGCTGTTTGTCCTGGGGAGGGGAGCCGCGGCTGTATTTTGGGTTTGTTTTTATTTCCGAAGGAGTGGAGGAGGAGAATAAAGTGTGCCGCGGTCAGACCTGTGCAACGCCGTGAGACTGTTGTTTTGGGGGTTGTTTTTCTATGGTTTTTTTTACACTGAGGGCTCTTTAGGGCTCTCAAAATCAAGCTCAGCCTCCGTCGAATAGGTCAGCACCAACCCCGCGGGGACTTGCGTGGATCTCGGTGCGGTGTGCCCGCGGTGCCGGGGTGCTGTGCCCTCCCGTGCGTAGGCAGGAGCGGCGATGGAGCGGGGGGGGTCCTGCGCCCGAGCGAATGCAGGTGGGATGCCTGTCGGGGGACCTCGCACGCTTTTTAAACCGGTCTCCCTTCGCAGATGCCCTTTCCCCGCTGGGCTGCGGCCGGCCTGGGTGATGGATACCCAGTCCCTCCGGGCAGCTGGCCCCTCTGCACCCCGCGGCGTCCGGGCAAGGTGCGCCCGCCTGCAGCCATCCCCACGCAGGAGGATTTTTCAGCGCCCGGCTCGGCCCTGGGGCTGTTTCGGGGGTGTCCCCGGGGCATGGCGCTCCGAGGTAACCTTGCCCCAGGCAGACCCCATCCTCCCCAGGGGAGGGTTTCACTCTGGGCAATCCGGGGGACTTGGAGGTGGCGGTGGGGGGAGGGGAGGGGCGGTGGGGGGACAGCGCCAGGCCTCTTAAAAACGCAAGAGGTGGGAAAAGCGCCACGACAAGAAGAGAAGAGAAACCTTATGAATCCCGCAAGCCCCTCCCGGCCCTCTCCTCCCAGGGACTCAATTTGTAGCTGGTAGATTTACGGCCGGGCCGCCTCCCCTCTCCGCGCTGCCCCAGCGGGACGGCAGTCGCTAGACAAAGCGGCCCGCGAGGCCAAAAGCCCATTGTGATGCTAATTGTTCTCGGCTGAGCCCGTTTGCCCGCGGCAAAGAGACGCTATTGAGGCAATTTGTAGAACAAAAGAAATTTGGTTACTGGAAACAAACGCACGCACAAACACCTCCCCCTCGGCCCCCCCCCGGCCCCTCCCGCACCTCAACAAAAAGAGGCGAGAGCGAAACCTGACCGGGTACGGGATCCCGGGGCCTTGTCCCGCCGCTACCCCCCACTCCCGCCCGCCCCCTCGACGGGGCTGCACCCCCCTTCATCCCCCTCTCCCGCCTCCCTCCCCGCGCTATTCCCGTTCCCCCAGAGCCTGTGGGCGGGCTGGGGTGGGGGGGACCCACTGGCGTGGGGAGATGCTTGAAGGATGTTGGGGCCGCGGCGCAGTGCGGACTGCGCGGAGTATCCCCTGCGCCCCGTCCCGCACCGGCACCGCGGTCTCTGGCCATGGTGCTGAAGGCGGCGGCCGGGCCCGGGCCGGGCCGGGGTCGAGGCGCAGCGCTCCCCCCCATCCAGGTCTCTGGGAGCCGCTGTCTCCCCCTGCTCCACCGGGGCTCAGCCTTTGGGGTCTGCCCTAGCCGGGTACGGTGTTATGGGGGATCCCTCCCGGTGCGGACCCCGTCTTTCCTTGGCGCTTGGTGGACTCAGCCCAGGCACAGACTAGCTGGGGAGTGCTGTGCGTTCAGGTGGGTTGAGAGCAACGCGGCCCAGTCCTGTGATGAAGGGAGAAGCCAGCTTGGCCCCGGTGCTAAGCAGCCACTTTGCAGCTCAGAAAACACATGGGAATCCTGGAGAAGCAGCGATCTGTTCTTGTGCACTTGATCCAGCCTCTGTCAGTCAGGTGTCCCGCTGAAGGGAGCTCCAGGCAGCCTGGAGAAGCCAGTGAGGGCACCACGGTGCCAGTGCTGATGAGCAAGGCAGGCAGATCCGGCTTTCTACTTGAGCTGCTTTTTGAGATCTGCTCTTTCCGCCACCTCCCGGGGCTCGTTCACCCATGCAGAGCCCCAGCATTTTGCCTATTCATTGCTTTGGGAAGCAATGCCCACGCTGCTGGAGAAACACAGGCCATGGGGCAAAGTTGAGGACTAGGAAAAGGCAGTGTGTGCCTATCTCTGTGTGCACTGTTATAGTCCTGAACGTGATCTATCTGCGTCGTAGATCAGATAGGCAGAATGAAAGACCTAATAGTATTCCTCCCCCTTCCCCCCTTCCTGGCTGAATTGTGTATTGTTTTCATACTCTAACAGCCTGCAAAGTGCTCCAAGGCCTCCGTGTGTGGCCACAGGAGAAACACACTGATTATTTGGGTGATAAAATCATTTAATGTTTTCCCTGCTAGTCCAGCTCCACTCTGATATCTCCCTATGGGAAGTATCACCTTGCCCCAGCTATCTGTGTGTGCCGTGGGACTGAGGAGGATAACGACACACTCACTCAATCTGCAAAAGCACCATTTTTGCAAAAACCCAAAAAAATAATCCGTAAAAGGGACCCTCAGGGTCTATATGGGCAAGAAAAGGGGCAAGAAGAGTCCGAGAGCCCTGTGAACTGCAGTATCACACAAGTCCCCAGAGATCTCTGTCTAGCTCTATTTTCAGAAATTGGTCACTTTAGTGGCTCTTACTGTGTTGAAGATTCTTTTCTCTGGAGGCTTAGGATGCTTCTGGCCTTCCAGCCGTGGGGCTATATGTTGGGAGGTGGGAGGACAGGGAGGGGGGGGGGAGCGGGCGGATTTACTACCTCTGGAGAACTAGTGACTTCTTTAGGGGCTTGAATGCATTTTTTTTTTTCTTTGCCTCCACATTATTAGGTTAATCATTGCTTGAACTGGTTGCTATGGTTTTGGCAAACCCATGGAAACTTGATAATGAAGACTGAAAGACTCCTTTTCCATTTATCTTCTCTCTATGTTTAGTGCATGATGGTCTCATTTCTCTTGACGGGGCTGTCCCAGCGCCAGTGCCTGGCCTTTATAACCACGGCTGCTGGAATGGCCTCTGGGCTTTTTGATGTGGGAGAAACAGGTGGCTTGCTGGGACCACGACCATTTTGGCGGTGTGGGCTTGTGCCTTCACATACTTGCAGGCTACGGGGTTGGAAACAAACTTAGCCTGGGCACTGCCAGCTTTGGCTGCTGAAATCCCACTTGAATTTTATCTTTGCAGCCACAGGAGAGACCCACCCCCCCACCCCACCCCCACCCCGCCCCCCACTACAAGCTGATGCTTTCATGGCCCTGACACCCAGTTTTAGGTCTCCTTTTATTTGAGCATGTACTGTTATTCCTCAACTACTGAAACAAGGTGGTTTTAAACCTGTCTCCTCTCCTCCCTATCTGCATTTTACAGTCGAACCCTGGCTGCAGGGGTATTCAGCAAACTCTGGCCACTGCCTCCAACGCAATGAGTCTCCCACAACTGTCTTGCCAGTGCTCTGGTCTGTCCAAGGTTAAAAAGGGTGATTGAGGATAAACAACCAGTTGAAAACGGAGCCTGTAAATTATTTGCATGGCTCAGAGAGGCCAGGCTCATTGCCAGGGCAGGGGAAACACTGGGATCCTTTCCTCTTCCTCACTCCTGGCCAGCTCCCTCCTGTCTGGAGAGAAAACGAAGGTGATTCCCATAATCCCAGGGCAATTCCTTTGACCTCAGGCCTCCACTCTGAGCTCTAAGTAGGGCTTTAAGTGAGTCGCCTCCCACCCTCTCACATTGTCTGCCTCTGACATTGCAGCCGGAGGAAGCAGCCGAGGGTGGGGTCGGGGGGGCTCTGAACCGCTGCCCGTCCCCTCCGCATCTCTGGGAATCAACGGGGTCTCCTGAGAGCGGAGCGGACCCTCTCACCTCCCCCCACATGCTTCAGCGTGCCCTGTGTCCCCCAGAGATGCTCCTGCGTGGGGCTGCGGTTGGGATGCTCGGCTGCAGCTGCGCATCCGCCCTCCCTCCCTCTTGGACGTAGCTGCGCTTGCCGGCAGAGAAAAGGCCAAGAATCGGGCTTCTTTCACATGGTTGCCCTCAAAAGTCTGCCTTCTCCCCCCTCCCTCCCCAAGCTATAATGACAATCCAAAGAGTTCCTGATAGGGTTTTAAAAGATGCTTATTCATTCACCATCCACCAAGCATGAAAATCCAGCTCATTTGTTCATTTGTTGCCATTCTTTGCCCAAACGACCCCACAGGGGCTGGAGCCTGTTGCCGAAAACTTGTCACTCACACTTTTAACTTCTTTTTGTTGTACTTCTCTTTATTTCATTCTTCTGGGTCCCCACCTCCACCACCACCCCACCCTCTCCTCCGGTCACAAAGGCAAGTCTGGGAAGCTCTTTAAAGCCCAAGTGCCCCCTTTTAAAAATCAATGGAAAAAAAAAAAATAACCCCAAAAAAAAAAGGAAAAAAAAAAGGAAAAAGGAAAAAAAAAAAGGGGAAAAAAAAAGCAATAGCTGAAAGGAGATCCCAAGTTTGTGTGTGAGGAAGGGGGAAACTCCATCCCGTCTGTACAGCCCAGACGGGGAGGGTGGGAGGGTTGACAGTGCTCCCAAATCGCCTTTGAGTCCTGCCTGGGTTCACCTGGCACCCTCACCAAGAAGAGTTGGGGCTTTCTGCATCAAAGAAAATGTAACCCCAGGGTTTAAAGGGGTTAAGGAGAGAGAATAAGTGTTGACCAAGCAGTAACTCCCTGAGGAGCAGTCACCAGTGTGGTGTCTCTCCCTGCGGCATCCTCTCAGCTGCTCAGTGGCTTTGCAGCACACACTGATGGAGCAGCACCACTTTCTTACCAGACTGGTCTGGCGCACATCTCCCCTTCAGAGCTGGGCCTTCACAGTGCAGAAGACATTGGTAAATCTATGTGTGTTATTTGGAACGGGGCTGGGCCATGCTTGGTAACCTCTGAACGGGTCCTGTCTGCTAGTGAATCCTGATCCCTGGCTGAAAAGTCAGGTTCTCACCAGCTTAGACTAGTGATGCGCTCCCTCTGTGGAGGAGGAACACAGTAGGCTCCACAGCATCTCTCCTCATTCCTGGACGTACAGAGGACTCAGGTAGGGTTTACGGCAAAAGCTCCACATTGGCTTTGTGTGGGTTATCCTCCCTCCCTGGCTGTTCTCTGGTTGGGGATTGCCCCTGCAAAATCCATGCTGGAGAGAGCAAGGGTTGTGAGTTTTTTCCCTACACCATGTGTGAGGCTCCTGCCCGGTTCCTGGGCTCCTACCTCCTCCCTGAGGGACAGGTTTTACATTTAACAGCCCCACGGACACTTCTGACTGCATTTTGCCAGTTGTGTGGTTGCAACCATGCAGAATCGCTGCCTTTTGCTTTCATTTTAGTTGGAGCTGTGAGGTTTTACCTCACTTTCCTGAGGCCTCAGATGTGATGTTTTGCCTGACCATGGAGCTGCAGGAGACCTCGGCATGAGAAATGACATCTTCACCCTAAGGGGTGTGAGTGAAGCATGGGCTCCTTGCTTAGGCTCAGCTCATGATTTCATGATTTCAATAATTGAGGGGAAATTACCTCCCCCTCCCTTCCCACCCTGTGTATGCAAGTGGAGCTCGTTCTTTCCCATCAGTACCCAAATCTTCAGTACCTATGTCAGCAGAGAGATGCTGCCACCGATATTAGCAGGCACCTGCCTGCCCACGCTCCCCTCCTCAGGTCAGGGGCGATGGCAGGAGCTAGAAGTTAAAATAAAAACCCCTTCTCCCTGCCACCTCCCAGGCACTGATCCATCATCCCCAGCCCCTGGGCACCAGTGGCCCAAGCCCTCCCTCTCCCTCCCCAGGCAGGTTGCTTCAGCCACCGAGACCTCACGCCCGGGGGACAGGGGGAAGATTAATGGGGCAGGTGCTGGTGCCCGGCGCTGGTCCTTGCCCTGATAAGGTGGGAGCTGAGATAGCGCTGGGACAACACTCAGCGGTGGCCACCTGGAGCTGTGGCTGGAGCCACCTGAGGGGCTCCAGGGAGGAGAGGACACAGCGGGTTCTCCACCCCATGTGGCCCGGTATCCTGTGGGATACACAGCTGCCATACCCCACCACAGCCCCCGGTGCTGTGCTGGTGGGGACTCCCTGCTCCCGGCTGGACCCCAGCCATCTGCTCCCCCATCAGCTTTCACCACACAGCCCGACTCCCAGGGCAAAGCCAAGGTTTCATCCTCCCCCACTGTTAATAATTCCCAAGGGATCACAGCATTCCCATTTATCACCCTCCTGTTAAAAAACAGCTGTTATTTATGTGTGTGCTCCCCCCCACCCCCACCCCCTGGCCTTTCCTAGTGTGCTGGTGTGCCCTCACTGCATCTCCCAATTCTCCAGCATCCCTGCATTTGGGCAGAAAGGGGTTTTGCATGTGCAGGGATCCCACCATCAACCTCCCCACACCCCTTGCCTTGGGTACCAGAGCTCAGAGCTAAAGGGTGCTGCTGCCTGCGTGTGTTAAAACTACTAAGGGGCACCTGTTGCTGGGGAAGAAATGCAACCTGGGGTAGCCAAAATCTTTTGCAGTTTGAACTGCTCCTCTGGTAATGAACCTCGACCTGTTTCACCCTTGGCTGCTCCTGGAACTGGGCTTTGCTCAATATTCAATGGGAGGTGGGTGTCCTAGAAGGGGGTTGTAAAATTGTGTTTGTGTTTTCGTTCAGGAGCAACATGCTCCTGGCTGCAGGTTATTTACCCCCAGGCTGTACCTGGGAGATGCCCCTGCCCTGTCCTGCTCAGTTTGGGCCACTTTAGCTTAATCTCAGTGACCTGGGAGACTTGTGGGTAGAATCATAGAATGGCATAGGTTGGAAGGGACCCCAAGGATTATAGAGTTCCACTTCCCCTGCCACAGGCAGGGACACCAACCTCCAGGTCCAGAGCTACACAAGGTTGCCCAGGGTCCCATCCAACCTGGCCTTGAACACTCCCAGGGATGGGGCATCCACCCCCTCTGGGCAGCCTGTTCCAGCCCCTCACCACTCTCTCTGTAAAAAACTTCCCC